>SSNU01000082.1:229998-263482 GCA_012064415.1 Gyrodactylus bullatarudis
CCATTCGACGCAGAATTTTGCGCTCTTTCTAATGATACTAAGAAATAATTACTTAAATCCTAATTAAGGTAATTAAGGATAATTTTCCCATAGGAAATGTCAATTTTGTTAATTTCTGCTATAACTTTTTTATTTCTCGATAGAATTGCAAATTTCAAGCACATTTGAGATCAGCATTTTATTTTTTACAAACCCTGAAAAAATCACCAGTGTACCTAAAAAAATTGTTTTCATCACCACCAGTGTAATCATCCCTAATAATCTCGTATTTACAGTGCATTTAGTAAAATACAATTCCAGGTAATTAAATAATCCTTCTTCTACCTTTTAAAATTATCATTTAGAATCTTTTTTTCAATCGTTGCCAAATATTTATCAGCGTATAGCACAAATCCATCTCTTCCTTCATTGATAATTTGATAAAATTTCACATTTGCATAAATAAAATATCGTTGACAAAGGACATTTGATTATCAGAAAAAAACGAATAAAACTTTTGGACATAGTTTTGATCAGTGATTAGTTCTGAAAAAATTAAATAATAAAAATTAAATTTTTAAAGAAATGAAAGGGGGTCTAAGACTATAGTTTAAAAGGTATATGAGGAAAAATTTAAATTACCTGGAACAAGTGTATTGACAAGACTTTTACTGAATCGAAAAAAACACGAATAATTCATCATTAAACAGCGTAGTTTAATCATTTTATTCCCTAGACAATTTTGCGCATTGAAATCCTCTGCATTTCTCTTTTAGCAATTGAGTGACTGGAGAATTTATCTAGAAAGCATCAAATAAAATTATCCTACTAAAGAGTAGAAAATCTCAAGTTGTAACATTGGCAATCTGTAAATTTGAATAAAGTTAGTTGAAAAAAATTAGTATCAAGTCGCATTCCTGAAAGGATCATCAGTAGTGTCCCTTTAAAATTGATGGAATTTTGAACAATCAATGTAAAGCTAGTTGACAAATATCCACTTTTGAACCCAAAATTTTTATCGATTTCAATGCTTCGAAGCAGTTAAGTACTGATATTTGGGAACAAAATTAGACGAAGAATTTGAATTTGATCATAAAGATAGCGAAGATCTTATTGTTTCCGAGAAAAAGTTAGACTTCAAGATTTTGGATAATTTGCCTTCGTGATAATCGAAAAATGCAAATGGTTTGATTTCCCACAGTAATGACGAATTTCAGCGAACTTCTGCAGGTGAATTCGAATTCTCCGTTCAATGTTGATCCGAAATATCATCACTTGACTGCTTCGAACCATTGAAATCGATAAAAATTTTGGATTTGAAAGTTGAAAAAGTGGAAATTTGAAACATTTACGAAATTCAAAAAACGGCTCAATTTTGGTCAGATTAAATTTTTTTTCGGAAATTCTTTTGCACATCAACAACCTATTAGCTCACTCCGTTTTAGAATCCAGAAAATTATTTTTTCCTGTGAATCCGAAGAAAAATATCGAGTTTCTTGTAAAAATAGTAAATTCTCATCTTCATTTCAATTAGGTTTATATTTAAAAAAACATCTTTGGGCTAAATCTATTTAGAATCTTTTAAAAATTTATTTGTTTTGCCCGAGAAAAAAAATTAGTTCTATAATCGTTGTACATAAATCTTGTAATCATCCTCATATAAAGTTGGAAATCTATGATTTTTGAAAAATCAAACTTAATATCAATCAGTTTTCTTTGTTTAAATTAAAATCTCAACTTTTACACAATGAATATCTATCATTTCTAAAGATTCCCATCGCTTTATAAGCACACTACTATTCCATTTAATGTCGAGCGGAAATGGGAAAAATCCTCTTGTTCATCAATCGATGGCTTCCCAAGGGGAAAGGAAACATCTCTAATTTTTTATGTATATTTTCTCATTCAAATTAAATGTTTTCCTTTCTCTCAGAGAGGCTCTGCTCAATTTTCCTTCTCAAATAATTATCAATCTTCCTTCATCTTGTATTTCGCTAGCAATTCCCAATACTAAATCTTCAATTTGACATGTAAAAGATATCTAAGGCATATTTTGATCCTTGATTTCTCGACGAAAAATATTCTAAAGATCAATAAACTCTAAAATTTAGAAAAATCACTCCTACCGATTCTTAATGAATTGATTAAATTAAGTGTTCAAGTCACATGAGTTTAATTTCTTAAAGTCAATTCATTTATTTGATGTTTTTCAAATAAAACTGTAATCAAGCTATAAAACCGTTTATATATGAGATTAACCTTAAATCA
The DNA here is from genome assembly GCA_012064415.1 of Gyrodactylus bullatarudis. Taxonomy (NCBI): domain Eukaryota; kingdom Metazoa; phylum Platyhelminthes; class Monogenea; order Gyrodactylidea; family Gyrodactylidae; genus Gyrodactylus; species Gyrodactylus bullatarudis. The sequence continues at coordinate 232,246 of SSNU01000082.1, forward strand.
CAGAAAATAATTTTCTCATAAAGCTGATCTGCTAAAATTGCTTCTAAAGAATTAGTAAATAACAGGTCTTATACTATTTTTTTAGGTTCCAAGAATTCTTCATACGGGGGTTAACCTTCTATTTAATTATTTTGATTGTTGATTACAATTTAATCGTCAGCTATCAAAACGAACTAAAACATGAATTTATAAATACATGTATATTAAGATTTATCATTTTTATTCATTTACAAGAAAGATTATCCTCTGGGATCAATTTCATAATATCAATTATCCTCCATTCTTCATACCGAAGGATGATCTGGTTACAAACTCTATCAATGCCTTGGATTCGTGAGTGATTTTATGTTCCAAAAACTCTAGAATAATATCAATTTTTCCCTTTTAACATAATAGATTCGGGGATCATATCCATACAAATTTCAAAGATCTCTTCATTTATCTACGCAATCAGGGTTACTTTGTTGAAATCCTCAATAAGCCCATGACTCAAGTCAACCTAGAAGAATATGGTTCGTTTCCTACAATTATCTTTATATAAGTTTTTTTTGATATATATGAAATTCGGTAAACTTGAAAATAATAAGGTAGTTTATTTGTAATAGCAGTGATTTATGAGTCTTTAAAACTTTGACTCCTCTTCTCAGGCTCTTATATATTACGAATAAGTAATTCACGTAGTTTTTCATACACGTCCGAAAATCCACTTAAAATCATAATTTAGAAAATAGGAAGAATATATATTAAAACCAAATGTACATTTCTTGAAGCATCATCAGTGGAAATTCTTCAAAAATGATATTAGTTAAAAGTTCATTCACAAACCATGAAAGAAATAGTAAAGTCAAAGAAAATAAGAATAAAATGCAAGCTGAAAAAACACCAAAACTCTCCAATAAATAGCAACAGTGGAGAGAAAAGTGAAAAGCTCACATTGGCCAGGGTAATTGAAGATTATAGAAATAGTTTTTCTTCATGAAAAAATCAAAAAAAATTATGATTTTTCAAAAATTTGGCATGTTCCATATAGCTAGGGTGGTAAAATTAGACTTTACGAAAATTGAGTTTTAAGAATGATTTTTTTTCTTCCATAAGTTTTTTATTTAAATGGTATTCGAATTTTATTTATTTAACTGAGCTAGATATTTTTCAAATTATAAAATATGAGTCCAACTATTTATTTTATATTTGCATGATTTACAAATCAATTTCGTTTCCCCAAGCGATAAAAATCTTTAACAGACATTTCACAGGAGTAAAAGCTTTAAAATATGAACTATTTTCAGAGATCATGATCTTAAAATTATGCTAAAGAGATTGGTTGTTGAAAAGAGCAGTTTGTCCATATTTTATGATGAAAGAATTTCAATTTACCTAAAGAAATTAACAAAAAAGGAATTTTTCCCGTTAAATGTAGCTACGGACCTAATTACTTTTAATAAAATTTTAGCTGAACATTTTTATTGACTTGAAATGGAAGGGTTGCCATGATCACGATTAGAGCAAGAAAATTGATTATGCTACATCTGTCCTGATGTTTAACCCCATTATAGTTTCGGGGTTGATTTTCGATTTCTTGATCCTTTTTGACTATTAGAAAATCAATGAGATTTCGATAAATCAAAATCTCTGGCAAATGGTGGATTTGTTGGAAATTTTCTTTTAACCATGTTTTCTCTTAAAAAACGTTCAGCTCAACCAGGATTTCTAAAAGTTTTAGACATAGCATTTTGTAAATATTATAGATTCTCAACTTTATTATGATTGAAAATTGTAACAATGCTGTTTTTTTTCTTTTATTGCCTTCATGTCTTTTTATCTCAGTACAATTCGTTGCCTCCCAAAGGTAGCAGAGTTTTTTCCCTCAAATTAATCTGATTAATTTCCTGCTTTATTTTCTCTCTCTCTCTCTCTCTCTCTATTCGAATATCTTGAGGCTGTTCGTATTGAAAAAAAACCTTTGTTTTTTCCAACGGATAATAATATATCATCATTACGTAATAATTATGCGAGTAATTACAACTATAATTACTTTTTCCTATTGCTCAATGAAGCATTGCTCATCTCTTAATACATCTATTAATATCATCACTACTACTACTCTTGAATGAAAAAACTCCTCGAAATCTTTCAAGAATCTTTCTAGCATCTTTCAAATATTTTCCAAGAAGGAGTTTGGTCTTGAGATCAATAAGACTTTTTAATTTCTGTTAGGCATAGATTCTTCTATTCTGATATGTTCTTTTAAAAATTTATTTCAGAATCAATACTTTTTCTATTGAGATTCCATTCTTAGTGAAATTTATTATACCATTTTCGTCTAAAAATATTTTTAAGTAGTCATCGAAGATTTCAAGGTTCTTTTTAAAAATGGTTGATCGATAAGACTTTTTTTCATAGAATTTTTCATTCTTTTCAATAACCAGTGAATAGGTTCTGGTCCACATATTTTATAAGCCTAATTTTTCAACTTTTTCCAGCCATAATCTCATTTTTAGAATAATGGAAATTCAAAGCATTTTTTCCTTTGAAATCATATATTTTCGACTTTTGTTCTGATATAGAAAATTTCGAATATACGGCAAATATTCTTTCAATGAATTTTACTCCTAGAAATGAAAATAATTAAGATTTTTGAATAAAAATAGTGAAAATTTAATTCACAAGTTGAGAGAAATTTCTGAGATAATAGGAGAATTTTGATGATTTTAGGGATGTGTTTTTCTCGGTTGAAATATAGAAATTTGATTATAGCATGGACAATTTTGGAGGAAAATGAAATTTACCCTATTAATACATCATTCGAATTCTCCTAAAGAGCCCATTCAGATTCTGACCTAGACTAGAAATCGATAATTTTCACAATCTATCCCTGTCTGTTTAGTTGACATTTTACTGATATCTTGTTCTATTTCTTGAACTCTTACTATTTCTCAGAATTTCTAAATTATTATTTACATTGATTGTTCAAAATTCCATCAATTTTAAAGTGACACTACTGATGTGACTTGATATATATATTTTTCCAAATTTCGAATTCTAAATTTAAGAGGATTCTCGTACGTTTATCAAAATTTACGTTAATATTTAGCTGGTAATATTGAAAAAATATTCTCATAATAATAAGAACATGAAGGAAATGAATCTATAATTTGCCTTTGATAAAATAATGTACGTATTGTACCTTTTACTAAATCTCCTGAGATTAAAACAGTATTGATTTCGGATACTCTAAAGAGCTTGATTATTGCAAAGATTGCATCCCATCTCTCTCTATTCAGGCAGCGATTTTGCTACTTTCGCATTAACAATCTACTGCCTATTAGATTGACATACACAATCCCCTATAACAACTGGGATGCAAAAAATATTTTGTTATTAATTTGTTTCATCTTCTAAGTTTTAGAAAGATGAACTTCTTATTTACATAAAAATATTTCTTTTTTTTAGAAATGAGTTTTATTCGCTAGTTTTTTTGAAGTATTCCAGCTGATTATCTCTTGTATTCAACATTGGATTAATGGTTAGCTATTCTTTCGTGATAACATGGTATTTTAAAAATAACCAAGTATTCTTCTACTGCTAAAAGTTGTCCGTAAAAAGTTATTTTCATTCATTTGTTAAATTCGACTTGGAATGGTTCAACTTATTAGTAGGGCCTCAAAATTGCATATAATGCATTTTTTCTAACAATTTCTCGTGCTTTAAAAACTCCAAAATCGTAAACGAAATTTCGATAGGACCCCAGGATCCAAAGTTATAAATTTCATATTTAAAAAATTATAAATGCATGAAATTGCAATAAACTTGAGCGTTGAGAAAACTATAATTTTTATAAAATCATGCCTATATGATGCATCATATAATATGATTCATACTCACTATTGACAAAGAAAATCCCTTGATTGAATCTGATTGACTGAACCAAATGGTATATAATCTCAATACTGTGTATTATACACATTGTATTGTAGAGTTTAACACCACAAAAATATATCGACCAATGAAATTCAAGCACGCAATATTACTCTCGCAACCACGCCATTCAAATCTGTCAATCATACATGGTAAAATAGGTGAATTAACTTCTCATCAAGTTCTTGAGTACAAAAGATTATTTCCTCATGGACTTGAAGTGACAGTAGATATTAACAATCACGTGTTGCACTTCAATGAAAATGTTTAAATAATGATGATCAATGATCATTGATCATACTTCTTGTTAGTCAAAACTGAAAAAAAACTTAAATGCATTAAATTACATTTTTTCATGAGTTAAAAATGCAAGATTTAATTTGCATATTTTCGAGGCCCTACTTATTAGATTTTCTTCATAATGGAAATAAAAGTGTTAAATGAAACTATAAAAGAATTTCTGATGCATTAATCATTTCTGGAATATTAACTTTTTGCAATATGCTCATAAAATACTTTAATGTATTATTTTGCATTAATTATATAGAATATAATTTTTTTCATCACAAATTATTGCTATCGTATTGCTCAGTTCATCCTCTCATTGTCTTTTATTAATCTGGTTTTTATCATAAAGATACATGCTGTTAGCCTTAACTCATATTCCTTAAAATTCTCAAAAATATTTTTGTTTTAATTTCATATTAAGATGAAAATTTATAAATTTCACAAAAGACTCAATATATTTTTCTCCAAATAGTCAGGAACACAAAAATTTTTCGAATATCACGATGAAATGTTTAAATTAAAAGTATTCCTAAGAGAATTCAAACTGACAAAACTGAATTCAGCTATAAGAGTTCCTTGAAAAACTACACTTTTTAATTTAAATTTTTATGTAATTTTTCTTCACGATAATTGAAAAAATTCAGATGGTTTGATTTCCCACAATAATGGCAAGTTTTTTAAAACTTCTGTCTAATTTTGATCCCAAATATCAGCATATAAACACTTCAAATATTCTGGATTGACTTGGTAGAGGATTTTGAAACTGGATTCATCTACTGCGTGACTTGTTTGTCTAATATGGGCTTGAGCTGAACTTGTAGGCTTTGGATTCAAATGCTCATTGACTCTTTCACTAAGGGGATCGAGTCGTTTGACTGACGTAAGTTGATCCACACAACACTTTTCTTGGTCTCTTTCGGCGAAAAGCTATGAAAGAGCAAGAACTGAGTGGAAGCATTCATTTTCCTGTGTATCTTTGTTTTTGCACTCGAACCATCCCGCACAATTTCCAGTTCAAGTAAACTTAGGGTTTTCTCCTTTTCAATTTCATTTGTGAACTTTAAATTTGGATGAATAATATTCAAGGCTGTAAAAATTTCATCAACATCTTCAACGTTAAGTAGTAGGAACGTATCATCCAAGTAGCTCATCTTCAGTCGGGAATTGTTGATCAATTGTAGCACTGGTCCTTGTTCTAAATAGGCAAGAAAAATATCTGCTAAGAGTGGGCCAATCGGACTTCCCATTGCAACTTTATTGATTTGCTTATAATCAATGTTTTATACCGTTATAAAAACCAGGGTTTCTGTTAATAAAACCATTAACTTGATCACTCGCAGTATTTTTGAGTTTCTATCAAAATCTAGTTTTATCAAAAAAAAGTTTATGATACGATTCTAACTTGAGAAAAAAAGTGAATTTTAATTAATCTTCCAGACGTTTATAGCAGATTTTCATCGGAATATCAATCCATAAATAGAGTTAACAATTTTAATGGTTTTTTCATTTTACCCAACTAAAAGATGAATTTCAATCAGGAGAAATAAATTCCAGAAAAATTGCCTTTTTTGAGATCACTCAATACCAGATTATTAGATTTTTCCGTATATTCTAAGCATAAATTAGCGGAGAAATCTTTGATGCATAAATCTTGGAATAATATCGAGACAAATATCAAATTGATTTCCCCATAATTTTCAAATCGAGATGCAGTAATAAAATGTTTATACTTAATAAAAGATTATTCACTAGAGCTTTACCTATAATTAAGATAGTGTGATGAGAATTTGAAAAAATATCCCCTGTCATTGACTCCTATTCAATATAGAGTCTTTTAACACTCTAAAATTTTGTACGAAAAGATCGGATTTTTTGTTGTCTTAAACTTTCTGGATAAATTTCTTTTGAGTTTTTAAATATTTTCAAAAAAAAATTATATATTAAAAAATTAGGGATATTCACAAAAAATGTATATATGGGTAGGCTAATTGACAAAAAGTGTATAGTATTTTCACGAATTCAATAGATTTATACTGCATTATCAAATGTTAAATAGTATATTTCACAAAATGTATTGGTGTGTTCGAGATTTTCAAAACATAAATAGGTATTTTCAATTGATGTTTAATAATTGTGGAGGTTTTCACTAAACCTAAATAGAATTTTTTCAATTTATGTATGCTATTGAATATTAATAACCCCCCTCAAAAAATCCGAAATAGGATTAAAAGGTTTTCCATTTGCGTAATAACTTTAGAGCCTCAAAAAATAATACCTAAAAAAATTTTAATTTTAATTGAATTTAATATTTTAGGTACAATTATGCTAACAGACTCGGAAGATATTTTTCATCCTGATGAAAAGGACGCCTTGCAGAAAGCTTTCAAAGATGAAAAAATAAACATTTTAATCCTAGCCGACTGGTTCAATAAGGAGATTGGTGAAAAATTGAATTTCTTTGATTCCAACAAAAAGTAATTCTCTTCTCTAATTAACGATTTAAAAGTTGTGATTTTACGATTCCTTGATGTTTTCTTAATTCTTTTATCTGATTGGTTTCGAGAAATTTGATAGTACTTCTATCTACTGTGTAATCTGTTCCAAATTATCACTCTGATCTTGATTTGCTTTATCGATTTCTCCTTAATCTAAAACTTATAGTATTTATCATGTATTAAAACTTATATATGTATGTCCCCTTGTATGCTTCAGAAAAAGTTTGTTAATTCACAATCTCTACCATTATAATCCCAGTATATCCCTTTATGCCAATGGTTATGTGTAATAATTATTATTCCAGTGTAGAATTAATTGAAACAGCTGTCCTCTTCTCTTGTGTGTATTCTCTTGAAACTGCTTATGAATTGATAAATTTATTTCTGATAGAGTAATATATCAACAGATCTCTCTACAAATTCATTGTTAAACACAGTTGAATCAAGATAAGTTCTATCAGTATGTTTCTCGATGTGTCTTTCTGCAACAGAGTCTGTAGTCTTATTTATATAATCCCTCCAAACAATGAAACAATATCTATTTCTAATAAAATTTTTAAATTCAAGCTTAATTCCCCTTTAGTTAATCCTTTCAAGTTGGTGAGAAATTGAAAATAAATTTTTTTTCGAGAAATCTAAGCAAAATTAGTTTGAAGATGACTATGTAAATTATTCTTTTTTCCTATACTTTCCAATGAAAGTATACTTACGTCAGGTAAAGAAATATTCATTTAGTCCTCAAATTCATTCAATAAAGCTTGAAAATTATCTTGATAAAATATACGAATATTCTCTTGTTAAAAAGACTCCAAACATAAAATTTTTCTTATTGTCATATGAACTATTTTTGGAAAATTCAAATAGATATTTATAAAATTTATAAAGTAATTTGTATTCATTTGTGATATTCATGAAACATTTCACTTGGCATTACTAAAATTTCAATGTAAATATCAATTATTTTTGAGATAGACAGTTAGTTTATATGAAAATGAGAGGATTTACTATTTTTACAAAAAAAAAACTCAATATTTTTCTCAATATAGTCAAAAATAAAAATACATTTTTGAATCCCATAACTTAGTGAGTAATAAAGATGATAAAATAAAATAATTCCGCACGAGATTCAATCTGGGCGTCTTGCAATTTTGGAAATGCTTCAATTTTCCACTTTTTCAACCTTCGATTATTTCAAATTTTAAACCCTTAAAGACCCAGAGAAAAATTTCTCAATTTATATAACTGAGATCGGGAATTTTGTATGGTTTCTGAATATGCTGATATCGAATATGCAGAAAAAGGCTAATGTTTTGATTTCAAGAGATGAATTTAAAGTGATCACATTTTCGAATTCTACAGGTATGGTTTTTCGATAAAAGTTTCTTTCTTTTTTCTCTTCGACCGCTGTGAGTGTTTTTTCAAAAAAAACGTTTTTTGTATTTTTATTTTTGTTATTTTTCAAAAAAGAGTCATTTTTAAATTGTCATAACTTCTCAATAAAAAATTGTAACTTGATGAGTCATAGTTCATTCGAAAAAATATATATGTTCTTCTTTCAGAAAAGCGGTCAATTAATTATTTGTTTGTTTCGATAATTTTTTTGTCGGATCACTCCTTCATAGTTTTCTCAATGAGATCGTATATGTTCGATCGGTACTCAAAGGGTTACAAAAAATCAAGTCTACTTGTAAGCGACAGATATATTTTTAATTACCTTGAAAGATTTGAGAACATCTTTTAGGGGAATTAATACGCAAGAATTTTTTTTCTCGTAGACAACACATATTCTTTGATTTTTATTAAAATTAGCTTTCATATGTAGGTTCAATAAATCCATTTGAATGCACTTCTTCAGCCTTTCCTTTATAGAATTCATGCGGAGATCTTTAATTATTCTCAGGATCTGTTTCCAACCTTCTTTTCCTAGATTCGGGTTCGGCATCTTTCATAGATTCATTTGACAATTGCAATTTAAGCTAAAATGCCAGAAGATTCATGGGTTTATGTTGGTCACTATTTCTTTTATAGACAAGCCAAAATTTTATGACTGCTGAATTTAAAATCCAATTGAAAAAGCTCAAATACCAATTTCTTGATGTGGTCAAGTTAAACTCATTTTACGAAATTAGTGGACAATTTCTCGATATTAGAGGATTCGTTGATATAATTATCAAATGAGTTTATCAAAATTAGTGTACATTTTCTCGACTTTTTTGAATTTTTTATCTTGATGGTTCACTGAATGCAAATCTTGATGAAAAGCAACAGCTCGATTATCAAACCAGCATAAAAGAAATAGTTTTTCTCAGAATGAATATTGAAGATCAAAGGATGGTTAAGCTAAATTTGAAAAAAAAAATTTATTTAGTTTCACAGTCTTTCTGGAGATAAATCATTCTAAATGTGAAAATGATTAGTTTATTTATCATATTTAATTAGTAGACTATACAAAATATGACCGAAAGTGATTTTTTTGATCTTCTATCAGGAATGAATCTCAAAAGAGATCCAATCAATTTCAAATTAGATTCTGTGTTTTTTTCTCAGTTTCTTCAATTAATTAGCTTGATTAATTCGTTAGGAATAAATCAATCTTGAAAATCGAAGAGTATAAAAAATACATCTATTGAGTTTTTTTGAAGTAATGGAGCTTTCAATCAATTTCAGTCTGTTGACTCGCTTAGCAATTAATATGATGAGATTTTTTTGCCCGTAAAGTGGTATCAAGCCAAAATTTCTGTCATTGTAAAGCTAATTTAAAATATACGAGAATGAATTTCATAGAAACTATGTACAGGTACACCAGTTTCATTAATCTTAATTACTAAGTTGAATCAATTAAAATTTTTCTTTTATTCAGAAAGAGATTCTATCCAGATATGGCTGGTTCAAACATTCCTGGCTACAATCATCTTTTAACTGATTTCAATATCAAATTCGGGTGAGTTGATTCGAGCGATTCCATTCTCTTATATGCATTATTTCGCTCTTGTAGATTCACTCAAGATGAAACAAAAGAACACTTTGCTCAATCTTGAGAAGAATTAATTTTCCAGGGGAAGGAAGAACTTTCCGCTAGTAAAATTAATTTTATCTGGTTCCTACTGAAAGAATTGATTTTTAAAATTTTTCTTATTGCTTTTTGTGACAAATCCGTTTTGGCTTTTAAGTATCTTTCATTGTACTTTTGATGTGAGCAATGCTCAGTTTCTTTGACAGAAAAATTCATTTCGAATGCTATATGTAAGTTATTCTACTAAAATTACTTCCAAAATTTGATTGATTTGAGAACAGGAAAAATGTTGTTTATCCTCTAGAGTTTACATTTGAAGCGTTAAGATTTGAGGTCTTTCTTTTCTTGGTATTAAGAAAACCATTCGAGAAAAAGACGATTTTCTATAGAGTTTCTCATCTTCTGATAAGTTTATTCATGAAATAGAATATGTGATATTATTTAAACCTACGTAATAACTGAAAATTTCCTATCCTAAATAATCGCCTTATCTAGGGCGAATCTCATATTTTCCACCTACTAATCAGAACCGAACGTTTATTTTTGATTAAGATCCTTCCATTATTAGCTTGTTATATTCACTGATCCATATGAAACGTAATTTTACTGTTTTAAAAGGGTTTAGTGAAAGGGAAATTTCAATTTGTTTCAATAAAACTTCCCAAAAAGTATTTATTATCATCATAGTTACCTCCATTTGTTTCAAATTTAATGATCCAAAATTCTGAAGTTTAATTTGGAGATGCCGAGTTCCTTTCAACCACTATGGCCAAATTCCAATTCTTCGTCTTATGAGGATCCGAAATGTCAGTATTGAATCACATTGAATCCTCGAAATCGATAATCAAACGTCAAAATTTGTGGCATTTTCCAATTGAAAAAATAGCCTAATTTTGGTCAGATTGAGTTTTTTTCGGAAATTTCTCTATATTTCAAAAACTTATCGGCTTATTTTATTATGGAATTCAAAAAAATATTTTCTTCCTGATCATCCGGAGAAAAATTTTAGGCTTTTCGTAAAATTTTTAAGTTCTCATCTTCATGTCAACTAGCTTTATTTTCATTCTCATTATTCCATCTCTACCAGCTTCGTCCCATCAGATTAAAGAAGAAACTAATATAAAGTTGGTTGATGTGAACTTGAGAACCTATGATTTTTACGAAAACCTCGATTTTTTCTTCAGAATTTCGAATATGTTTAGGAATTTTTTGGAATCCTACTCATGTTGCCCGCTTTTACGATTTGAAGAAAAAAATTTGTAACGTAAATACTACTTAAAAGCAAGACTATATTTTATCATTAATTTATCATATTTCAAATAGCTTATCTCTGTTACAATTTTTAAATATTATCATTTTTATATGTTCTAATGATAGGTTAGTTCTGAAGCCAGTTATCAGATGTCTTACTTTGTTGAATATCTTCTCACCTGGTGACGAAGAGGCTGATTGGCTCAATACATAGCCAGTTAAATTAGCAAGTCTTGGAAAAATATATACTAGTGAGAAATTATCATCTCAAAGTATTCATGAATGTTTGATATGTTTTGTAATTAGGTTGATTGAAAAATACCCGGAATTTAATTTATATAAAATAAATTTGAAATGAATGGATGATAAATACTTGCTGGGTAGTTATATTGAAACGAAACAATTCGCAGAATTTGGCTTACTTTATTATGGAATTCAAAAAAAAACTCTTTTTTCCTGACAATCTAAAAATAGTAAATTCACATTTTTATTACAATTAGGTTTATTTGTTTTAGAATGCATAGTTTATTTTGAAAATTTGGAAGATTTATAAAATTTTGGAATTTCAATTTAGACTCAGTTTTGAGGTTTATTCGGATTACATAGACTAGTCATTTATTTATTTTTCAAAATACAAAATAATCAACGAATTAATTTGATAAGAACAGAATATTCTGTTTCAACATCAATTTCCATTCTCCCCTGCTTATTATGTAATTTTTTTCTTTGATATTCATTTTATCAATAATCTATTCGTTATTTTCTACTTGGTTTCTGTTTCGAACCAGATATAATCGGCAATTTCTTTTTCAACAAAAAAACTTCCATATTGTGTAGTTAATCAAAACTCAGCCCTGTATTATGTACAGTTGTGCCTCAGTTTTGGTGTATGAGAAATCGCACACCCCAATTTTTTAGTTTTTTGTCTCAATTTAAAGAGAATTTTCTCTTGATTCGATCAGTACCACTAAACCCTATTGAATTCGTCCATTGAGCATGAAAAATCTTGAAAATAAACTTAGATAAAAAAGGCAATGTGTCACATTTAATAGGTAAATGCTCAATAATTATTATAATTTTAGTTTATAATTATGGGTTTTAATCTAGTTTCAAACATTCTCTATGGTAGCTTAATTAATTAATTACATCTTCATGTCTAATTAAAAATCAATGACGAATTCTTTCAAAAGTCGTTTCAGTGTCTTGATGTGAAAAACTATTTTTCATAGGAAAAATCGAGTGTGCGATTTCTCATACACCAAAACTGGGGCACAACTGTATTTATAAATTATAATTCATCAGTGATAAGTTATCCCTAGGGCGTTCAAAATACTATTTTTAATATGTTGCTAGTAAAAATAAAAAATTAAGAGTCTTGAACATCAAGGATATAATTTTGTTATTTAAAATCGAATGCTATTTTTTTGTTATTTCTCCGGGCTTAGCCCTTGTAAGATAAATGGTAACCTGAGAAAAAATCTTATTTTTGAATCTTTAATTGAATCAAGTTTTTTCTTAAGCGTCTCAATCTCGTAATAGAACCTGTGCTGAAAATATTTGATTGGTTGCAGGAAAATTTTAAGCTTGGGATTTTATTTAACCTTATACGTTCCTTACTTAAATTTCTGATCACACGTTCGGACACAATGTTCTGTCTTACCCAAATGAAAAAAAGGTTGTTTTATAATTTACTTACAATTAGTAAATAACATATTTTTCATATGCTATAAGAATGTTATATTTTTTGAAAATTGTGCTATTTTTTTCTGAAAAATGCTATTTTGTGACCGCCCTAATTGTAATTTTAAATCTTTTTTCAAATTTTCCTGCTGAAAACATGTCTAATCTTACCTCATTTTTGTTTATAGAAACCAAGTATTTCATGGGCCTGTGACAATTCAAGAATTATCGTGTGAGTTATTCTACTTATCTTTGTACTCCTCATAGACTGACTATCCTTTTAGTTCTATTTCTGCTGAAGAAATACTCTCAAAACTAATTATAATTAGACAACCAAGATTCAGATTTTGATTACGCAGTTCCAGTTCAATACACTGGCTTCTTTTAAACTGTTATCTTTAACCTAACAATTTCAACTGGGGATTTTTTGCTCGTTTAACGGATATCATCCTTATGTGGAAATTACTTTTTAAATGTCTTGTTTATTGATTAAACTGAATTTTCCAAATTCTCTTCTGCCTCATTCCCAGTGCTTCTATAAATTTTTTAAAAATAATGATCGAATTTTTTCCTCACATCCCCTTAGGCGTAGAAATGTGGACTTGAAATGAAATTATTATCCTTTCTTTCTAAGTTTATACAACTCTTTTTGAATTAACTATCTTTAGTGAAGCAACTTAAAAAAAACCTTACCAACCATCTGAATAAAGGTCAAATGAATTAATCTAATTCTTATTATCACTTTCTTTTTCATGGTAAGTTATTCTCTTCAGTAATTTTTAAAATCATTTATAATTCATTAGTAGATGGAATTGATCTTTCTAACGAAAATGTGATCTTTTATAACTTTTGAATTGCAAATTGTAATAAAACAAAAAAGCTATCACGAAAATTCTTCTCAAAAACTTTTTTACCTGCCGTCTTTACTCCTGGTACATAGACGATACTTTCCTTGTTCTGAAACAGAATTTTGACACTAGACTTATCTTTGAGTGATAACGAGCATTTCAACATTTTATTTCCATCAAAAGAGGAAGAACAAGGTTCTTTGAATTTCTTAAATGTCCATGTCACTGAGGTCTAAACTATCAGCTTCTAGTTAGCTTTTCTCTTTCTTAATTTCCAGTCCTGTATGCGAGAAAAAAAGTTTGGTCAGAAGCTATCAATGGAAGATGAGTACCCATTGGCGTTTATTATTCAATTCTTGTAGGAAATGATATTGATGAACTACAATTTCCATTTATTCAAAAGACTTTAATGATGCTTTCTTCACTCTTTAACCCTATAACGGAATATCACGAAAATCGCATTTTCTGCAGAGGACCAAAAAAGAGCTAACAAAATGATTTATTTAGAAAATACTATCATTTCATTATAAAATTTAGCTTGTGCTTGAGATAAACTGGGAATTCTCAAATATTTTTATGCAAAACATGACTTTTGAACCAAACTTTTAGGAAATTTTTTAATAGGATATTCAAGTTCAGCATGCCTGTATTTATCTTGATTGAACAAAAAGGCAAAAGGCGTTTGGTTTCTCTAGATATAAGTTTAGAATCTATTAAAGATGATAATTTACAAACTATGAAAGAAATAGTATAATTCAAAGAAAATCAGAATAAAATGTAAGCTAAACACCAAAACTCTTCAATAAATCATAATTTTGAACCATGTAATTCTTCAGGGAGCTGCTCGGTATAGATTGACTATATCGTTGTTCGCTTGCTACTTGACTATATTGTCTTTTGGCTTGTATTGGTCTATATCTGTAGAAAAAGAAAGAGGAGAGAAAGGTGTATAGTATTTCTTAAAAAATAAGGATTATAAAAATCATTAGTATTGATTGTTATAGTAATCAGAATTATTAGAGTAATAACTCTAATAATATAATTCATCACTTGAAGGAAAATTAAGATTACCCTGATAAAAATAGTTTGGACTCACACAATATTTCGAATACATGTCGTATTCTTCTTCTGACGTGAGATTTTTCAAAAAACTAAGATACTTAAAACCTTGTATACGACATGTATTCGAAATATTGTGTGAGTCCAAACTATTTTTATCAGGGTAATCTTAATTTTCCTTCAAGTGATGAATTATATTATTAGAGTTATTACTCTAATAATTCTGATTACTATAACAATCAATACTAATGATTTTTATAATCCTTATTTTTTAAGAAATACTATACACCTTTCTCTCCTCTTTCTTTTTCTACAGATAGACCAATACAAGCCAATACTATAATACTGTCGAACTTCATCAGGAATATTACTGTTATTGGTTTCTGAACTCATGAGGAAGGTAAGAAAAGACAGACGTATATTATAGTCAATCTAAATTTTTAAATTGCTGATTTTGAAGCTTAGATAGTTTTTCCATCATTCACAGTCAAAATTTATTAGCAACAGGTTGATTTGTAAAATTTATCTTGATAATTTTATCTCTCATCTTGTAGAAAAATAAATCAAAGTTCTCATGATCCTACAAATCAAAAAGAATGAAAAAAATTTTATCGAACATTTTCAAAAATCTTGGAGATCATCGCGAATCACTTTTTTACCTCTGTGAATAAATATTGATCTGGCTCCGTTTTGTAACATCAGTGAATTTTACTGAATTGATATGATTACTAAAATTTAATTTGTTTGTTTTAGTCACATTTGGATCTGGAAATAACTTGATTGAATTTCCTGGAGATAGGTTGATGAATAAAGAGGGAACTGGTCATCTTTTAATGGCAAATCCAGGTATCTATAAACTCCTCCCATCGGATGATACACTTTTTCAGAAACACAAAAAAAAGAATCGGATTCTAAGGAAACCTATTAGCTCTGTTGAAAGCAATGATATTGTTTTGGGTGGATTTTGGTCTTCAAAATCTGTTAACGGTTCTGGTTTTGGGAGAATCGTTGTGATTGGAGACTCTTCTTTCTGTGAATCAATTTTATTGAGTTCTTCTAGTTCTACAAGTGAGTCTTTCTCATGAGCTTTTCAAGATTTAAGGTGAAATTTTACTTTTTTTTCTAGTTGGGCATGTAATGAGCGTGATCTCAAAGTATTGATAAGCTTGATAATTCTATTAAAATATGATGGCAATTCTTGAATATTTATTCTCTTCTGAAACTAATGAGATTAATAATATGTCTAATTTTCAAAGGGATACCATAATATTAACCCTTCATGCATCTAAATATTTTTGAAAGTCTATTTGCTGAGGTCTTAGTAAAATTAAAATAACTTTCTATCGTAAAACAATAACTGTAGATTTTAAATATGCAATTCCCTGCTCGATGTCTTTCATGGTTACGAAGAGAATTAGTTTTAGAGCCAAAAATGCTCATTTTAACCTCTATTATAACAGAAATAAATGATAAGTTGCTTTCAAGACTTAACTCAGATTCGGAATGAGCGTAATTATTCTGTTAAGGTTGAAAAATTCCTAATTTTTGTGATGAAAAAATAATTTGGAACATGAAGAGTTAATCAATGATTTTAAACCAATTCATTCTAATAACACCAAAAGTTTGTTCCGTTAAGAAACCATTTTCTAATAAGAGTAAATTTGAATGGAATATAACCAAACTTTTTCCAGTGTCTCTTTCAGACATTTCGGGGGGTTAAATATCAAAAGTTGTTGATTTCTAAAAAAGATTTCGCTTCAACTGTACAACCTCAATTTTAAATTTTTAACTTAAATTTTAAAGCATATCATTTTTCATTCATGATTAATTATGTCAACTTTTCTCAGATCGGTTCATTTTCTTTGGTTCAATCCTCAAATATTTGATGAATCCAAACTCCAAAGATTCTCAACGCCTCAAAAAACTACTCAGAATGGTTTCAAGTGAATCTTATCAATCAAAATTTTCGAATCAATCTATTCCAAGATTTGATTTCTGTGAGTGTTATTATAGATGAAATTTTAGTTTAATCCTTTTAATCTCATGAAATTTTTCTTATTCTCTATTCCACAGTTTTTTCCTTCATTCAAATATCCATTGATTAAGTAGGATTTATCAAAAATCCAACTGAATTGTGGAAATATTATCTCTTCAACTTGGTGAATTAAACTTTAAATTATCTTTTGAAATAGACCAAAGTGTATCAGAAAATATCCTTTTTTACATCTTGGAAATTAAAATTATTTTATATTAGGGCAATGTTAAGTGCCTCATTTTTGAAAGTCAAAATGAAAATTTTTCCTGTTCTAACATACAAAAATCCCATTTTCCCTAAAATCATCAAAATTTACCTAATTTTCTAGGACTTTCTTTCAACATGTGAAAAAGACTCAATTTTTACAATAAGTCCTATTTTCATTCATAATAATACAAAAACTGTTCAAAAAGCTCAATTCTGTCCTTATTTGTAGTAAAAGTCATTGAAAAATTTATGGCGCGTGTTCAAAAATTGGTATTTTCAATTGAAATTTTGTATATCAGAGCAAACTCGAAAACGTATAGTTTAATAGGAAAAATGCTCAATTTTTGATAATCTTCGATGAGATTAAGGCTAGGAAAAATTAAAAAATTTGGCCTACTCTATTGTATAGCTATATTTTAAGCTTCGGGAAATTCCTGTAACTATAAATTCTTGGAAAAATTATTTCTATAAATTTGCAGATTGCTTTGAATGACTGATTTTCTAGCTATTTAACTTCTCTTTAACTCACTAGAAAATATTTTGTAATAGGAATATATCAAAAACTGATTCACTCAATAAAATAACCCCATGAAAACGATACTTGAGTCATGGATGAAGTTTTTCTGGAAATTACAGTAACTCATTTACAGAATTTCAAAATTTCGCATTTCTTTGAAAATACCTATAAAATTTCTATATATTAAAATAATTTGAAATTTATTTTACAGAATCAAAAATCTTTGCAGAATCAGGAATTTTCCGAAGCTCATAACTTATGAGTCATAAGCTTAGCTTATTAAGCTATTTATTTTAGTGATGAATGGTAAATAAGACAACACTTTATGAATCAGTTAGAGGCTTTTCATCATTTGTCTGATTTGTGTAATAATTTTATTGATGAATCAAAATAGACTAAAGGAAGACCTCATTGAAAGAATTGTAAAGGTATTCAAGTTTTGCTGAAGAGACCCAGCAAAATATGCTTATTTATCTAATCCTGAGTTAACAGAAACCAACTCAAGTTACGACAATATAGTTACTCAAAATAAAAAGTATTTTTTCTCTCTGGGTTTTCAGATCCAAATCTGGCAGACTTTAGTAAAACTCTAAAGAAAGACATTAAAAAATTTTCCCAGTTTGATGAGGACATCTCGAAACAATCTTCAAAAGAGGCATTCAAAGAAAAATACTTTAGATCAGTTCTGCATTCACATCCCAGATTCGAGGAAATTCCAAAAGCTCCAGTTTTTGAAATCCCAATCGAGTAAGCGGTTTGTTTGACAATGTAAAACATTAAAGATTTAATAATAATTTTCTTCATCTCTTTTGTTAAAGACACTTCCTGATATAATGGAATGGTGGAAATTAATCAGAAATGTATAAGTTGAGATTATCTATACCTTTTGCAGTTCGTTAAGAAAGATATGAAATTCAAAAAGAAATTCGTGAAATTCAGTAAGAAACTCGTGAAATTCATTAAGGAATAGTATTTTAAAATTTCATTATTAAAGGAAGATATGAAATTCAATAGGGAAGTTGTGAAAAACGATATGGAATTAATGCAATTCATAAAAGGAAAATTTAGGATGATAATTTTTCACATGGCTTGTGAATTGTATTATTTTATAGAAAATCTAGCATAACATGGAAAAATCTTGACATACTTGTGCTCATAAAATTTATTTTCTCTTTTTATTAAGCCTTGATGCTCTGAAGAACAACGTTAGACTTCTTCGAAAATTGCCAAAGGACAATGAAATTGAAAGCATTCTTCAGAATGATCCCACACCAGTAGACATATTTTGTCATGACCCCTTTAATTCAGGTAAAAATGATATTGATTTCAAATGTCAGAAAAAGAATCCCTAATAGTATATGTTTAATTTTAAATTGGAAAAAAATTTTGTAAAAAAAACTTATATCTGATGAAAATCTAAAAATATTTAAATTTGATCGGGCAAATCAATCAACAAGTTTCTGTTTTCTTTTCATGATCAATGATGATGGGTTTATCATTTGAGTTTTAAAATTATTATTTTTATTATTGATCAGAGCTTTATGTTACAACCAATGTGTAAATTAGGGTTTTTTGAAGGATTTGGCAGACAACTCTTGAGCCGTAATCAAAATTATGGTGGATGACTCTTTTGAGCAAAGTGATCATTGTAAATTTTACTACCATAGTCAGCTTATTATATAGTCAGATTTCCTTTCATTAATGTCAGCATCTGAAATAAGAAGATAATCTAAGAGGCATAGTCTAAGTTTAGTAGTATAAATTGTTTTATTATTTTATAAATTTTCGACCAATAATAACGTAACCTCTATTCTTTCTTGTAAAACCAGTTTTTATATGGCATTTATCACACTGATGAGTATGCCCGAAATAGAGATATTTATTTCTTATTTCAAATTTACTTATGACACCGGTAGCTTAGCTTAAAACCAATGTCACTGAACATTTATCTCAGTCAAATTTCAGCAATAATTTTCTCTAAAATTTTCTAAATATTTTTTTTTCAGTTTATTATTTTTTATCTCCAACGTGTTTAACCAGGAAAAGAAACATTTATAGCATTGTCAAATAAGATTTTTCGATAAAAATTATTCAATTTTTATCGTCCAAATCATCATTATTCTCTCTTTTTTAATCCTTTCAGATTAGAAGCTTTGACACAATTTGATGGATTACATAATTCATTTGATTTCTTTTTCATAATTTGAAAAGCTTTATTCTAAATAAATAAGCTTCAGTTTTATTTCTTTTTTTCAATTAAAGCAAGTGATAAACTATCAGATTTAATTTTGGATCGAAAATCAATTCTTTATTCAAGCCAAGGCCTTCGACTCATCCTTGGAGCATTCTTTGTATGGTCGGCTCTTTTTGTGATAATTTTCCGTGTGCGTGTTAATCGATTTATTGCTATGCTGATTTACAAAGTTGTTTCAAAAATACGGAGAGTCTTCTGCAAAAATGAGACAGATGTACATATATATCCAATACGCCAGTATAACCTACATTCAGGAATTAATCATGTTCAAAGAAAGATATCCTTTTAATCTATGAATATATATCTGTAAATAATATTTTATATTCTTTTTGATTATCATATTCCATTAATTCAAATCTGTTACAAGATCCAATATTATTGATAAGTTGGTAAAAATTAGTATGTTTATTTACAAATTATGAATAAGTTAACTAGCAGCTACCTTGAAGAATCATGATTCTTGTCTGAAACATGTCTATTTTCTTCTTCCTCGTCATCTTCATCTTCCCTGAAACTTTTATTGGAAAGAACTTCACGGATGTTGTATTTTCGATTTTCGTGGCTTTCTATGAGGTGCTCTTCAATGATCCTTTTAGCTTCATCATAGTCATTTATTTCTTCGTTTGGAATAGCATTCGGACTATCAGCTGATCCACCCTCCTAGTAATTTGAAATAAAATTGCTCCATCAAATTTTCTTATTTTATCAGAAAAAATGAATCACATAGACTTACGTCTATACTCGCTAAATAAGCAAGCTTGCTTGATATTCTCTCGCCATCAACAGATATTGTTTTCGGTAGCTTTCTTCGATTACCATGAGTTGAGTTTGGACCTTGGTTAGTATCATTTTCCGTTTCATCATCTTCTATTTCACCTGGATGAATAATTCTTTCAGTGATATCTATCTCTTTGAAATATGCTCTTTTGACGCTCTTATTTGGTTTCACCAAAATTTCATCATTATTCATTGAAATGTCCAATTCAGTATCACATATAGGTTTCATCTTAAATTCATCAAATCCTCTCAAATTTAAATTGCCTCAAGGTCAAATGAAGTTCATTTTAAGAAATAATGTCTGAGATTTTGTTTTAACATATACAAAAAGTATGAATTTAAATAAATAATTTGTTTGGCATTTGAATACTCAAGTGATAGAATCCTCTTGAAATTTTGAAACTCTTTATTTTGGCAAATAATTCTGGTTCCTTTACTCTAAATATTCTACTTTTACATCTAATAATTTTCTACTCGACTCCCACCAATATTCTTGACTGTATTACTGACACTCGAATGTTTCAGCAGTCCCGGATCTGTTTTTAAAATGATACGCTGCCATGATCTAGTATGAAGCTATATGTGAAACAAATCAATGAAGACTTGAATATCTTGTGGTAAGTTTTTTTGGAATAGAAATTTTTTATTATAGTGATTATAAATTAAATAATATGTACACTGTTAAAAATAGTTTTTAAATATGTCATGTGTATCTGGGATAAGGTTATTTAAAAAGAGACTTGTTGATTTGATATCATCAGAGGGAATTGAGCTGAACCGGGCTTGTAATGCGAGGATGTTATTCAAGAGGATTGTGCATCCTCGCTTATTTCTTGTGTTGTAGATCGGGGTAGTGGTAGGACATGTTTTGCTGTATTATATAGTGGAAGAGGCTATCCTTCTTAGCCATATTGGGTAAAGTGAGGCCTTGTCAAGACAACTCGTGTAACTGATGGGGCCATAAAAAGGACTTTAAAAATCTGTATTGGATTTATTTTATTTTCTTTGTTGATACGTTTGAAATCCCTAGTATCACAGCGGCACCGTAGTCAAATTTAGAAAGGATAAAGGATTTATATATGATTTAATCGAAAATTAAACTCAACAATTACGTGAAGAATTGTTAAACCTTTAAAATGAGGTATTTCCAAGATTTTATTAGCTCAGATAACAAAGTTATGCTCAAAAATAAGGCTAAAACTAGGTATTTTTTTGCATTTTGGAAAATCTTTAAATTTGCTCTCATTTTTACAAATCATCATCAATTAATGAACTAAGACATGGAATTTATATTAATGACTATCTTTGTTGAAAATTTGAATCTTTGGTTCTATTCACAATTAAATCAGAGAATGTAGGGTCAAGATCTCGAGGAGTTATTTTAGTTCCAAGAATTATGATTTTTGTTTTTTTCTGTATTAATGTTGAGTCCAATTTCTGCAATTGACTCGTTGATATGGTTGAGTTCATTTGTGAGTTTCTCATTGTTGAAGTTGGGGATTAAAATTTTGAGATCATCTGCGTATTTATAGTATTTGACATCTTTGGATGTTGGCTTAACATTTGAGAAAACTAGGTTAAAAAGTAGTGTGCCAATAATGGAGCCTTGGGGAACTCCTGAGCTTATTTTTAATAGAGTAGACACTTGGTTGTTATAGTAAGCCCTTTGCGACCTTGAGACTAAAAAGTTAAGGGCCCAGTTGATGAGATACGGATTAATTCTCATTTTGGAGAGTTGACTTTGTATGATTGAGAACGGGATTTTGTCAAAAGTTTTGAAGATATCTAGGAATATAGCAAGGGCTGGAGTCTTAGTGTACATAAGGTTGTTCGCATCATCGAAAAAGGAGAGGAGATTTGTTAACGTGCTGCGACCTTTGAGAAAATCGTGTTGAGTCTTGTCAATTTTCCCTGATTGATATTGTTTTGGAGAGAGAGTGGTTAATGATCGCATTTACAACTGATAGAAAAATTGAAAGGTTTAATATAGGCCTAAAATCTGCTTCAGTGGAGGGTGAGTGTATTTTTGGAATCGGCGTGATCTTAATTTCAGTCCACTGAGAGGATAGCAGGTTGGCCTCTAAGAGATAAGAGAGGAAGTTTGCCATTTTCGAGTGGAATTGATCAGCTAGGGTTAATAGTTCATAGTTCCATTGAGTTAAGATGTGTTGATTAGACGGGTGTAAGTCAAAGATCAAGGCAAGATGATCAGATGTTTGAGTGGGGATAGAAGCTATACAACGAAGTCGATCGAGATTGGTGAAGAGTAGATCCAAAAAGTTTGAGGGGTTTAGTCTTGATGGACGATCGGTTTTTTGGATTAAATTGAGAGATTCAGCAAATTCAAAAATTGGAAAGGCAAAATCTAGGCAATCAGGGGTGTACAATTGTTTATTGAAATCGCCACATAGAATGATATTAGGGAGGAATTGACTTGAGTACAGTTTTATTAGTCTAACAATTGTCTCTTCAGAAGCGTTATTAGCCGGTGGGGGTTGCAGCAAATGATGATAGTTAATGCCAGTGTATTCAATTGATCTATGACGTTAAGAATTATCATATCGGTGTTTGTAGACTTTAAGATTAAGTTGTGTGTGAGATTATTTGAGATATAGGCAATTATACCACCTCCTCTGGATGTTTCTCTATCAGCTCTGATGGTATTGTAGTTCTGGATCTGGATATTATTCGAAGATATTACTGGTTTTAATCAGGATTCAGTGATCAGAGCAAGTTGAGGTTTCTTAGAGTTAATTAATTGCTTTAAGGAGAACATTGAGGTGAGTAATGCTCGTGCATTCCATAGGAGAATGATTAAGTTTCCGTTAGTTGGGTGGTTGAAGGTTGAAAATTTGAGTTGATAGAGTTATTTCCATTAGTTGTCGTTTTGCGTCTTTTGGGGATCTGAGTTTGTGGAGTTGTGTTGATAGAGAAGTTCGGGATGGGATTGTTGCTATTTGTTATTGAGATTTTTCGTATTTTTGGTGTGAGAAAAAAGGCAGATTGAGAGTTCGTTTGAGCAGCAATCGAGACAGTTTTAAATGTGGAATGGACATTTCTAATTGGAGTGAGCGTTTGAGCAGTATAACTTGAGATTCGGGCCATATTCGTGGAGATTAAAACATTTCGAGAAGGGGCTTGGGTGTGTCCAGGATTCAAAGCGACTCTATGATTTGATGGTTGCTGTAAGATTCTATTTCGTATCTCAGCCGCTTTAGATCGTTATATCTTTATACCCATAGGAGAGAATTAATCATGATGTAATTTTAGTGATTCTTTAGAGATTCTTCTAGGGCTTGAGATTTTGTAGTGGTCGGGCTTGCGTTATGGAAAGATATATGATATGATATTCCAGGCATAAGTTGTTTTATTCGGTTTATAATATCAGAGATAGTTGAGTTTTGCTGTGGTAGACCATGAATGATGAGGCTATGATATAGATTTTGTTGATTCTTTGAAATTCGATTGGGGCGGTTACTTGATGAATAGGTTGATGGCGGATTAAGAGAGAATTCAGGTTTTCAGAAAATATTTAAGACCTAACAATGTACAAACGTCTCATGATGAAACTCTCATCTCGCTGAAGAAGATACTTGACTATCTCAGCACCGAAACTTCTGGGGCTATTATTTATAATAATTTTTATTCGCTATATTTAATCAAGTTAATTTTTAATTGTTTTGAAAACCCAAAATGTCGTTTCAAAAATTAGGATCTTAACAAAACACTGAATTCGTCAGATGAAAAAAAATTTCTTTCAACATATTCAAGTTACTAAGATAAATTGCAAATTGTTACAATCTATATAGATTTGCTTAAATGATTTTTATAACTGATTTAGAGTATTTCTTTAACATCTTTTCTTCTACCTGAAAAAGGGGCTTAGCAAGTTGATAAAAGATAACAGGTAATTAAATTTTAATTATTATAAACCAATTAGAAGAATTTTTAAAAACACAACAAGTTAAGAGGAAGTATAAAACTGAGTTCAACAATTCCTCTTTTAAATTTTACAAATGAGACCACTCAGTTTATTTCTACTACTCTTTTCAGCTCTACTTCTCAAGATTGAAGGAAAATCGGTGTTTGCTGACTTATCTGTTATGCAATGTTTGGACGCTGACATAAGTCCCATTAATATTGTCTATAATGAGGCAGTTTATGCTGGGTATGTATCGTATAATATTACCG
The DNA here is from genome assembly GCA_012064415.1 of Gyrodactylus bullatarudis. Taxonomy (NCBI): domain Eukaryota; kingdom Metazoa; phylum Platyhelminthes; class Monogenea; order Gyrodactylidea; family Gyrodactylidae; genus Gyrodactylus; species Gyrodactylus bullatarudis. Next base: position 256,776 of record SSNU01000082.1, read on the forward strand.
ATGCAACTTGTACATCAATTAACCTTTATGCTGACCCAGATCAATACTGTAAGTTCAATGCCTTTTTAAATTAATAAATTATAAGATAAAATTCTATTTCTTGTTCACCCCATTCTCTAAAAGCTCGAATAAATGGTGTCCTTTCTTACCTCAGATTTTGACACAGGTTGCCTTTTGCTTTGAATACAAACTTTGATGATTTCCTTCGAAACGGCCTGTGCACTTTATGTAGAAAATTACCCTATCCTCTCTAACCTTTTTAAATTTTATTGTAAAATATCTCGACTACTTTGAAGTAACCACATTACAGTAGTTTTAAAAGAGCAGTTTTTTCTCTTCCCAACCATCTAGTACATCATGAGATTTCAATTTAACATATTAGTTTTATTTAAATTCTAAGTTGAACCATTTTTTACTTAAAAAATAAATCTCAAAATTGTAATTTTTGCTTACTACATTGAGAGCTTTACATTTACCATCAAAACAACAAATGAGTCATACGTCTTAGTTATTATTGGGTGAATTAAATGGTTTGATTTATTGCAAAATTTGGTGCTTGGTCAAGACTCCAAAATTTGCTAGTTTTGAAACAATTATAGATTGCTTCTTCGGACAAGTAATAGTAATTTTAGGTAATATTTGAAGCCCATGAAGCATTGGATTCAGGACCAAAGTTTGAGCAAAATATTAGGCTAGAAATAGGATACATCTTTGTTTTTGTATTTACCCCTTTCTTTAAACTATAGAAATAAGAATACTGAGCCTTTTGGATTTAACTGTAGTGGATTTTCTCTACTTCAAGTGATTCATCCACAGAAAAAGGTCTACTTTTATTAACCCTTCGAGTCCCATGATATACAGCTATTCTCGATGAATTTGGGAATTCATGATTTTTACAAAAATCTCATTTTTTCATCAAGGTATCAAAATTTTTGGTAACTGATTCAAAATGTACACTTTCAATGAATTGAGAAAAAAGTTTTGAAAAATTTTAGAGAAATTTCAAAATTCGAGATGGCGCGATTTTTTAATTTTTTAAAACTTTGATTGAAATTTTTTGTTGATTTCAAGGTCTGAGAGAAATCAAACGTTATTTTTCATGATCATCATTAGACAAAGAAAATATTTACTCTTATTCATTTTTTTGCATCTTATTCCATTTACGTGCAAAAGTCTACTTCCTATTTTTCGATCTTTTTTACTGCTTGGAAATTGATAAACTAGGGTGATCCAAGATCATTTCAAAAAGAGTGGTTTTTTCACTTGCAACGACCTGTTGAGCATTTTGTTTTACAGCTGCAGTGTAAAAATCCTTGTCCATTAACAGAGGATACCATACTCGAAATTTTTCTCACAGAGTAGCTTTCATTAGGAACTTCTTCAATATCAATAAATTTCTCGGCCAAAGGAGAAGGCTGATTTGCTGAAAATAGACTTTCAATGATTCCGGGTGTTTTTCCGACCTGATATAGATTGTTATGATCAACTTTCAAGATCACTTTATATAAGTTATGATTATCGAGCGTAGATCGATCCACATCCGGTACTTTAATCGTTACATTCTGGCTAACATCATATACTAGTTTCGTCCTACTGATCATTTTGGCTCTATTTTCAGCATGGCCTTTCATTATAAGTTCGTCAAGAGATGCCGGAGAATTTACAAACAGGATGTCTGGACCTAAGAAATATTTTAGAATATATTTAAGACGTATAGAAAAAAATAACGTACATTCAAGAGGTTCTAGCGTTGGTTTCGTTGAGAAAAATTGCTGAAGATTATCCTCTTCTACAGTTTCAGAAATGCTACAAGTTCCAATTTCTTCATAACAACTTTGATCTTCTTCTAGAGAGTCTAAAGAACGTTAAAATATTTAAATGTCTTACTGTATCTCATGTTGATTTCAAGAGGATCTTTCTTATAAACTGCTTTATAAGGTGACATCTTGATAGTGGAATGATAACGGGAATTCTTCATGTATTGAACAAATCTTAGACCCTTTGACCATTCCAGGATTATCGTCATTCCATTTAAGCAAAATTCTTTCAACATCTTGATTGGCACGTTCTACATCCTTGACTTTGGCTATATCTCGGTTTTCCATGAAGGAAATTTAAATCCAACCAATAGGAACTCAAGTTTTTAACGATGCAATTCTTAAATTCTCTACCGTTATCTGGTTGTAAAATTTTTGGAGGACCATGGTCAAGAAAAATTTCTAAAACAGCATCGTAGACATCAAGTGCTGTTTTGTTCTTCAAAGGCCTCAGTTGAACGTATTTTGTGAAATGGTCTTGATACACTAATATAAATTTGTAACCTCTATCAGGACAAGACTGCATATCTATAATATCGATTTGAATTCTTTCGTTGTGTTGAGTTGATATTATTGGGTTTGATACTACTCCCTTTTGACAAGTTTTGTATTTTTCTTGCAGGTTAGGCATAATCGTAAATAAATGGATATCTGATTGAAAGTAATATTGTAATATTTTTGACGAGAGAATCCTTAAGAATATCTCTTCCACAATGGCTAAGTCCTATGTGACGTTCATAGATGATATCAAAAACCTCATCGATTAACAATACTTATCTCCTCTTCTCATTCTCAGGTGAGTTTAGGTAAATTCTTTCTTTGCCATCTACTAGCTGGAAATCATATCGATCTAGAATTCTGTACAGTTTACTTGATGGGGACACAATGGCTTGGGAATTTTTGATATCATAATGAAGTTGCAGATATTTTTCATGGTTGAAAATCTTTGAGGATTTGCCATCAACCTCTGGTAGGAGTTCATAGAAACGATTTTTCATAAGATCAGTATCCATTATTATGATGAGATATGAAATATCGAATTTGTAAAACTCAAAGTTCATGTAGTCGATTTTATTTCGCAATATTTTATTGGCTAATCAATTAGAATAGAATACAATATACACGATATACCAGATATATTTTTCCAAAATTAGGTGAGCAGATTTGTTTAGAAAATATGCAACCCTCATGGAATCGCTTCTACTTCCTTGAGAAATTGTCTTCTCAACTTTGGATCTAGGTTTCAGTATGTCATTTAATTTAAAATTATATCCTCTCATTAACATCCCTAGAATAAATACTATAATATATTCTATAAGAAAATTCTCTAAATCCAGGGAAGTAAAACTAAAAGCTTACAAGTCATTGGTATTTCCTCTTTTCGACTGCATGTTCCCTCTTCTACCTAATTTGAATAATGCTCAATCTCTAACGATTGAGCGGGTGCAATATAGATTTCTACATTCTCTATATCCCCATCTGGACTCGTACAATGCGCTTATCTCGATCTCAGGGATTAACCCACTCTGGGTTCGTGGATTTGCATTTATAGTCAAAAAATTTTATGAGTCTTATTCTATTTCTGAGAATAATTATAGCCCAAGGAATTCTAAATATGAATCTAATTACTTATCATCTACTTTCAACGCTATTAAGTTAAAATATGAACTTTCTGATTGTGATGACTTGACTAATCTTAAATTAGTCATGTCTCACATTAGATCTAAATTGGATTACACCAAGTCTTTACTCTACTCATATCTTCATTGACCGAATGATTTCCGTTTTGCTTGCAGACACTAGTTTTTCATATTTAATGCATTTTATGATAGCTTTTCACACTCTCCAAATTGATGAATTTGATTGAAAATTATTTATTATTATCTATTTATTTCGTTTACTATTTTTCAATGAGAACCTCTTCAAAGATTATATTATATTTATTTGTAATTATTATTTTATTGAAATATAAGTGTTTTGTCAAACAAAAAAAATATTACGTCATTTTATTAACCTAACAGATTTAATAATACAGGTATACCCCAGAGATGGATGTGGAAAATTAACCCCTTCCTCTCTACACCCAAAATAAATATAAATTTTTGTATCATTACTTTAAAGTAGACCCAGCAAGAGTTTTGAATTTCAAAAATTAGTTCTTCTTGATTTTTACATCATTGTAAAGATCGTTTTCTTTAGATCAGAACCATATAATCTACTGTATATCTTATACTCAAATTAATCTATCTAGATTGAGTTAAAGTTTCTCATAAATTTATGGAAAATTATTTTTAAATCTTTCTCTCTTTTTCTCAAACATATCCTAGGTGTGAAAAGGGCTTGCTCTACCTCCAAAGCAAACAAATGAATCATCATTTTTTCTAAGGGTGCTAAATTCAATGCCAGATGGGAGAAGTCATCGGATAAATTTGAACTTAGGTGTCATTCCAAAAAAATAAAATTTCTGAAACATGAATTATTTATGATCCAAATTTAGGGTCCAATATATATATATGTTGTACCCAATTTAAGAAGTTGCACAGTTCTGGAAGATTTCACTCTCTTCCTATCTTGGTCGAGCAATTTATGAAGGTTATTTTTTGTATATGCTAGTTCGACCTTTGTAATACATCAAAAAATATTGTGCACACAAGTAGGCTTATTTTCTCTTTCTCTCTACCAATGATACAAACATGTTTTCATTCAACTCAATGAACTAGTATGTAAAGGGGGGTCGTTTTCCTTATTTGCGTGTGAAAGTGGGGGAGGGGGGGGGGCGGAGAGAAAGAGAAAATGTGTGGGCCATGTTTTTTGATGTATTGCAAAGGTCAAATTAGCATACACCAAAAAAATTCTTCCTAAATTGGTCGACCAAAATAGGAACAGAGTGAAATCTTCCAGAATAATGCAACTTCCTAAATTGCGCACAACATATATATCAAATTTTGATCACTCTCTCACATTGAAATCAGCAAAAATTGTCAACTCAAGTTCAAAAAATTAGGAATTTGGCCCTACCTCAAGATTTAAAATTTGGCGTATTTTCAAAAATTGATATTTTTCTAAAATTTTTTCTCCGTATCGTGAAAGAGGCCCTAATGATCTAAGTTCCAAAAAATCTTGATCAAATTCGATTTTTTGATGAAAAAATTAAAAATTTTGTAATAATCATAAATTCCCACCTTCATATTAATTACCTTTATATAATCGATTATAATCAATGTAACTCTTTCATTGGCTCACATTTATTGATAAAGTAATAATTTCCTGAGTAAACACTGGCAATAAATTAATTATAAATATTTTATTCAGTATATTTGGAATGCATCGGAGGCAGTTTTTTTCTAAATGGATATGGTTTCTCAAGAATGGACATATCATTCTCTATAAGAGATGTGCCCGGATCGAATTTCGCTTTTGAAGGCAAAAAGTTCTTTGGTGAACTAGTTTATGGTGCGTGGGCAAGTCAGGGTTATGCACAGGTATCTGTGATGTTAGAAGAAGCTAGTGATAGCGAGACAACATTCTTCTCAACATTATTTCCGAATATGAAAGGAAACACAATAAAAACAAATAATGGACTAGTTCTGAGTGACAGTATGGGTGCTGGGTCGAGATTTAACCTGCTGCAGCAGTTTATTGATTGCAACAAATATTTTCTATTATATGGTGCCGGTATGTTCGAGAATTGTCAATGGAACTTTCAATATATATGTACAAAAGTAATGAAAATAAGAAAATCAGAAATAGAATATCTAAGGACATATAGACCTGAATATCCAGATATGTTTAGAAATTTAAATCCTCGTCAGCCTGGAAATACATTATTTACAAATGTAACCGAAAAACCTAGTATATTCGATCCGACTACAACAACGACAACGACTACTACAACAACTGCTGAAACAACGACATCAGATTCAGGCACTACGACAGTTGATATGAGCACAACAACAGATTCCGGCACTACGACAGTTGATATGAGCACAACAACAGATTCCGGCACTACCACAGTTGATATGGGAACAACAACAGATTCAGGCACTACGACAGTTGATATGGGAACAACAACAGATTCCGGCACTACCACAGTTGATATGAGCACAACAACAGATTCCGGCACTACGACAGTTGATATGAGCACAACAACAGATTCCGGCACTACCACAGTTGATATGAGCACTACGACAGTTGATATGGGAACAACAACAGATTCAGGCACTACCACAGTTGATATGAGCACAACAACAGATTCCGGCACTACGACAGTTGATATGGGAGCAACAACAGATTCCGCCACTACGACAGTTGATATGAGCACAACAACAGATTCAGGCACTACGACAGTTGATATGAGCACAACAACAGATTCCGGCACTACGACAGTTGATATGAGCACAACAACAGATTCCGGCACCACGACAGTTGATATGAGCACAACAACAGATTCAGGCACTACGACAGTTGATATGAGCACAACAACAGATTCTGGCACTACGACAGTTGATATGGGAACAACAACAGATTCTGGCACTACCACAGTTGATATGGGAACAACAACAGATTCAGGCACTACCACAGTTGATATGAGCACAACAACAGATTCCGGCACTACCACAGTTGATATGGGAACAACAACAGATTCAGGCACTACCACAGTTGATATGGGAACAACAACAGATTCAGGCACTACGACTGTTGATATGGGAACAACAACAGATTCCGCCACTACGACAGTTGATATGAGCACAACAACAGATTCAGGCACTACGACAGTTGATATGAGCACAACAACAGATTCCGGCACTACGACAGTTGATATGAGCACAACAACAGATTCCGGCACTACGACAGTTGATATGAGCACAACAACAGATTCCGGCACTACGA
>SSNU01000089.1:0-50033 GCA_012064415.1 Gyrodactylus bullatarudis
CATTTGTAGTCGTGAACTGGAACTTAAGAGAGGAATGCTTAAAGAGCTATACCTTTTGCAGACGAAATTGAGAGGTCGTTTCATTCAAAGTAAAAATTATTTTTTCTAAAGTGAGAGACCTAAATAGTGGGTGTCATTAGGGGGTCCATGTATTTAACGAATGAGAGTAGAGCTAAATTTGCCCTATATAAGAAGGGAACGCTGGGATTTTATTTCATCTCTTCTCACTTTACGGGACTTTTACCTGTATTTGATAAACCGTTTGGGATTAAGACCTAAAGTTGAGTAATATCATTATAATGTCTGAAAAATTAGTTTAAGTGTTCTGAAACTTGAGGAAAATGTTATCGCTGAGGTATCAATATAGCATACTTGAAGGTTTTTTATAAAAACCATTCTCGCTTTACAGTCTATAAAGATCAGAAAGAAAGTAGTTTATTCTTTCTGATAGATATGGATTCTAAATTTTGATTAAAAAATTACTATGAATAGTTGACAATTATTTTTTTTCAGTGCGGAGGTTAAAAGCATATTGATGGAAATCTATAAACTAAGTGTAAGTTTTATGAAAAATAAGATAGTCGTGTTCTTTGATATTTCTTTGAATGGGATGTAATTAAGAATTCAAAATTATCGGTTCCTTAATTTCAAAAACCATTTGTGGCTTATCTCGAAAAGTTCTGTTCACATCTTAATCAATGAAACTTTACTGAAACCATTTTTCGATTTCTAGGTAAAATTTTTCATGGTTCTGATATATGATTTATTCACAGACCTCTGATTCATCCGAACACAATGTGTCCATGATACAAAAATATGTTTAATAATACAATGTAGAGTTGTACAGTGTTTTTAGACAAGTAACCTACTAGCAAATTGTGGTCACTGGTAATTACTATATCCATATGAAATATCACTTGATGGAGATTGTCTCCACACACCCAGATGTTAGAATTTGAATGAGCAAGGGTTAATTCCATAATAGAGTCAAACAAAAATTTAACTCACGTTGTAGACGGGTGTTATCCTTTTTAGGTCTTGTCAGTACTCCATAGCTAGAATTCGAACCCGCGTCTATAATAAACATTCCTTGGAAGTCCGGAGGATAACACAGTTGAAATTCTACGTTTAGCACAATATTCTTTTCTACTCAATCCGATCGAGCTTATTCGAAGTATTTTTAAGACAGGTTAAAAAAATTAGCAAAAGTAAGAACTGAAATTCTGGAATATGGAAATGAGCTTCAAAGATCTATAGCAATCAGAGAATTTCGTCTTAGAAAATTGAAGGAGATCGTGACCGCTTCTTTTACTACCTGTTCAGAAGAAAAGGTGAGGCAGACCTGTTTACATGTGGAGAAATTTTATCCTGCCGTACTGCAAGCTGAAGATTTACATTGCTAATTTTTTTTCAATGAATTTTATTTTAATATATTTTAAAATACAATTTAATTATGTTAAATTTATTTACTTAAAAATACATTAGAAAAACACATGGTCTCAGTATTTGTCTGATATATCAATAAGGTTTGATCAAAACAGTCTGAAATAAAAAGAAAATCATTAACAAATCGATTTTCAATATTTCAAATAGATTTGAATTACGGGGGCGCTTTTTAATGCAAACAATAAATATTTAACAAGATAAGCTACATCTGGTCTATATACGTGTGTGTATATTGAGACATAGGGAAGATTTTAAATATTTTAAATCGATACTATTTTCTCACTGATATGCACTGCTTCCAAAAGAACTTGTAAATGGTATAATGTAATTGAAACTTATCTGAATTCTAACATCTAGGTGAGAAGAAAATCTCCTCCAAGTTAGATTTCATATGGATATAGTAATTACAAACAGTTTTTATTTGCACTAAGTGTTGTTTGTTCTATATGGGGCTAGACTGGACTCTTTCCTACTGTTAGTGCAAGGAAATGAAAAGGGACCTTGAATGAATTAGGATCTGTGAATCAACCATACTTAAGAACCTGGAAAATTTTCAATTATGAATCAAAAAAAGGTTAAATGAAGTCTTTATTGACTAGAACTTGAACGGAATTTTTCGAATTGTTAATGTTTAGATAGAACATTGAACTCTAGCATTATCATTTAATTTATAATCATCTATTGAATGTGTTCAAACCATGTCTGTCTTCATAACATATAAAAAGCTGTTTATAGCATGGTAAAATAAAGGAATATCACGATTAATCTTAGGTTAATTATACTAGAAATCTTCTTATAATTTTGCTCAAAAATTCCTCTAAATATTTTTTACGATGCTTGTGGGTTTTATGATTATAATTATAAATAAAAAGGGAGTGTACCCTTTCTTAAGGTGCTGTATATTATACTTGTACGATTAAAATTACCTAGAATACTAAAAAGTCATACAGAAATTGCCAAAGTCTCAACATCTCATACAAAATTCAATGATTTTCAGAAAGTATTGGATGTAAGTCCTTTGATGTATAATTTCTTTATTTAATTTACTATTTTTCTCGTTTCAAACATCTTTGAGATTGATTATTTTACAGACGAAGTAAGTAATCAAATAATGCATATTATATTCTTATTAAAAGCTCATAAAGTAGTATTCTTAATATATTTCGATAGAAAATTGATGGGCGTAACCAGTTTGAAGTTGAGATATTCAAGTAATCCATTATTTTGAGAAATAGAAAGAGATCCTAGACTCTACACAAACAAGAGTCTTTGGGTGGGATGACTACTAACTGATTCTGATTCTTGGGTTCAATTATTACTCCATCCATTTTTTTCTGAGTTGAACTAGCTATAGAAAAATCTATAAGGAGCCCTGCTCTTTCAAGCTTACTTTTGTTTGTGAAACGACTTTATCCTGTAAGTCCTCGCTTTGTTGTCAGAACCTTCTCTTTACACAAAACTGGATTCACTTTCTTAACCCTTTCGATACCATGAGAGAACCAACATACATATTAAGCTGATTCTTTTTGCCATCTACTATGATGAGTATTACAAGAAATGATATCTTCGAGACTTTTTACATAGGACATCAACTTATGGGTGATCTCAGATCGGTCATATATGACCTTTTGGTTTATAGTGTAACTTTTAGAAAACAAGTCGCTTACAAGTAGACAATATTATAACTTTATTTTCTATGATATTTTATATAACAATTTTCACCATTTGATATACAAAGAAAGATTTTACATTCAGAGCACATATAAAACGTTTTCTTTGGGCACAATGTACATTTACTTCTGCCTTTGGCTGACGCGACTTTTGAAGGCAAGTGTAAGTTTTGATTTTCTAAATTGATTGAAAGATTCAGAAGCGAGCTTGAATCTATTCTGACTGTTTTTCTTTCCGGCTCAGAAAACTGATCTTAAATCCCTGACATGTTGAATGATCTCTTTCTTGAAGTCAGACAGGACTCTTCGACTAGCTCGTCAGAGAGTCGAACAAGAAACTGAAGAAGGTCTTGCTTGGAATTCTCCGAAGTTTCTCTCTTGTAGAGGATCCATGCATTTACATACGAAGCAGAAAGAACCCAATGAAAAACTGCTATGTACCTTCAAAAGTAATTTTTAATGAAGAAAAGTACCATGCTCTGGCTCGATGATGTATCCTATACCGAGCCATAAAGGAATCAAAAAGATCAACTCCTCCCATAGATCTGTTGTATGACTCGACAATGTATGGGCAATCAACTTCAACAGCCTTCTTACGTTTTGAGTCCCATCGTTGAATTCTTTTTATAGGATCAGCAGCAGCGAATGTGGATGTCATTGTCACAGCTCTACTGTCGAACCATCGAAGGATAAAAATCTGATCAGCTTTGGAATACAGAAGATCATAAGATCCTCGCCCTTCTTTTTTCAATTCGGATTCTTTTCTTAGAAGATCGAGGTTCTTGAGCCTGTTAGATCTTTTAGTCTCAGTTGAGTGAATTCTTCTTTTCAATAAAGCCTTTTGGAGTTCGATGCTGGTAAAGAAGTTATCGAAACAGAAAATATGGTTCGGGTTAGTCAAGTTTTCGGTAACCTTCAAGACAAGATCTTCAGATGACTTGCCCCAAGAGTCAGGAATCACAGGAGTCTTGCCCGCGTAAATGTGAAAGTCATGCATGTAGCCATCAAGAGAATTTCTTGAATACACTTTAAGTCCCCATTTTACCGGTTTATTAGGAAGGTACTGCTTTATTCTTGACTTTCCTCTGAATGGGATCATTTGTTCATCGACGGATTGAACTTGATCATCTTCTCCATTTCGTAGACAGTTTTAGCGAAAAATTTCTACAAGATTACGAATTTTGTAAATTCGATCCGATGTGTCTGTCAATGAGTTGTCAGCAAAATGAAGATTTCTTTTCAAATCAGTGAATCGATTGTGAATCATCAGCATTGAGACGGCCTCTACTTTTGTCTCTTTAGACCAGCACATTTGGACTCGTACATATCACACTCATCTTGAGCAGCATTCCGAGAAATTTTCGGACCTCGTTTATATTGGTTTCATCTGTTATTCTGAGTAGGGAAAATATTTGATTGATATACCAGCGTTGATATCATTCTATCATTGAAGAAGAAAAAAAAATACTCATCATCTGAATCACTATTGTTCTCGAAATGAATTGCTGTTATTACATCATTATCTTCGTCTTCACCATCTGAATTGTCTCTCTCAGGTATGAAGACAAGGGAATAAGTTTTACAGGATCTTGTATAACGGTATCTTAAATGCTGAATAACGAGATCCAATTAGCCAATAGAATCAGAGTTGAGGGCTCATTGGGTTGATGGAGATAAATTATATACGGGAATGAAAACCAAACTTTTTAATGATCCTTTGTAAGAGAGTAATTAGCAGCTAAATAAATTGCATTTCTAATTTAATTTTTAATTATATATACTTATGATAATTAGAGGTTTTCGAAGATAATTGCCGAAGATTGATGCCATTATCAGTTAAAAGAATAACAGGAGATAATAGAATATGATATTTTTACTAATAAGCTATGTAGATAACTATACAAAATAACTTTTAAAATAGAGGTCATATATGACCTCTGGTATCGAAAGGGTTAATGAAGTGGGCCTAAGCTCTGCCAAAGGAATCTGCTTCCATCTTGCGAGGCTCACTAGGGTTTACTTGAAACAGGATGCTGAAGTTGATCACATCAGCCATGTGATTTGTATCACGAAGGTGTTTTTGGACAGTATAACTTTTGTTACCTGGACTCAAGTGTTCTTTGATTCTTGCCTTCACTGGTATCACTGTTTAACCCGGATACGTTGATCCATATTGCACTTGAACTAATATATAACGCCTTTCTTCTCAAGCCATGAGATTGGATTTTTGTTAAGATCAGGAATAAGTTTAGTTGTTTTCGGGAATATTTGTGGTTTGTGGCCTGGGAATGCTCACTTGGTTTTTTAGAGCTCAATAAAATTTCAGTAACTATCAATTTTTCACTGATTTTAGTTATGTTGTTGATACGCTTATTTTGAAACCCAATTTATAAGCAGATCACTTTTTCGTAAAGACGAACGCGTGTCATAAGAACACTAAATTTATGTACAATGTACTATGGAAAATAGTATAATTTTACTTCAAGTTTTTAGAAGTTAAAGGAGGGTGGATCAATCCTAAGAAATATTTTCAAAATGAGGACAATGGAAAATATCTTCTTTTTTTACGATAGTGTTGTCGAACTTCATTAAGAATATTACTGTTATTGATTTTCGAACTCACGAAGAAGGTAAGGGTAGACAGACGTATATTATAGTGATAAACGTTACAATTCGCCGGGTTATTTTAAAGTTGTATTATCCTAATAATCTTGTAGACATATCCATCAAATTTTCAGATAATAAAGATGAAGATTTCAGATGAATACAGATGAAATCGAGAAGACTAAAACTTAAATTTTAAACTTTCATCATTTTTAATGTAATACCACTGATCAGTGATCATGGAAAATGTATACATGGCTTAAAATATATCTTTTACTGGAATTATATACTTTTTAATTATGAAAAATAATGAAAATTTTAAAAGATACCTGATACATTCTAACTTTATAATATAAATTAATCTTATAGCTGCTGAAAATATATAATGTGAAATTAAATTATAAGCAAAGATGGTAAGTATTTTTCTGTTGCTGAAATGATGTTTTCCTCTTAATTCTAACAAAGCTGATAAAAATATCCGATCCGTTGACAAAAAATTAATTTTAACCAGTTTCATATCCGATTAGTCTGCATCTAAGCTTGTTTCTTATTGGTGTATACTTGTCTTATTTTCGTTCAACCATATATTTAAATGCATGTTTTTGAGTAGGAAATATTATTATTGTTTATAGAACAGAAAGTTTCTCTGTAGATAAGCAACATGTAGAAATTACAGTGTTTTTAGACAATTAACCTACTAGCAAAGTGTAGTCACTGGTAATTACTATATCCATATGAACTCTAACTTGATTGTCTTCTCACACCTAGAGGTTAGAAATTCGGATAAGTGTCAATTCCATAAGAGAGTCAATTAATATTCAACTCACGGTGACAGATGTAGACGCGTCCTTATTAGGAACCGTCAGTACACCATAGTCAGGATTCGAACCAAAGTTGTGAGGCAACGCTTATAACCACTAGCCCAGAACCCCCGTTCGTCTCCTATTACCCAAAACTCCATGGTATTGACACCACGGAATCGAAAAAATCATCTATTTAATTATATCAAAATTTTATTTTCAATGAATCATCCATTTTAATACCGAATACACGCGTACTCCTCCCCCCATTTATTGAATATTCAATATACGACACCCACCTAACAGCCTCACCAAATTTGAACAGCCAATCAAAATAACAAATTCGTTGTCATCATGCCGTATTAATTTTTTTATTTAATAGAAAATAAAAAACATCTTTGCTTATGAACGATAGTAAATATGAAAATCCTGTAAATGCTTACCTCACTGAAGTAAATGAAAGTAGGTTATATATCAATAAACAAATTTAGTTCCTGATCATTTTTGTGCATTATCGAAGAATTTAATACTGTCAATTTTAACACCAATAATAAACTGTCAGGAAAAGGTACGAAATATGCCGTTCTATAATATACAACAAAATGGGAAGGTTGAGCAGACCTGTAAATTCTGCAAAGCTTACAAGTTGAAATAAGGAACTATGTACACTATGCACAGCCATACGGAGATAAGGAATTAGATTCCTGGAAAGCTAGACTGTTGGACTTTCTTTAGCTAGCTGTTATTGCTAGCAGCATATATGGAATAAATCCTACGATTGTTGCTTCAGAAAGAGTTTTTAGCATGGTATAGAAAATCTCTTGACTCATCTACAGTTGAGAAAATTTTATTTTGTAAATTGAATATGCTTACTGATTTACCAGAAAGTTGTGATGTATTTTTAAATTAATAAATTTATGTGATTAGAAAAAAATTCAACCTTGATTTCACGTGAATTGAAACTGCTAATCAGATATTTATCTCCTAATCTCATCCATGATCTTTTCCTACTCTGATCACTCAAATAAATCCACTTTTCATCAGTGGTAACAATTTTCTTTAGAATATTGTCGTATTGAATCCTGTGGAGTAGCCTTTTGACTGCTTCAACTCAACACTTTTTTGAGAATCATTGAACACGTGTGGTACAAACTCATCATATGATTTTACGAAATTCTTCTCACGTAGACCTCGATAAACTGAGTGGTCGGACACATTCAATTGAGCAGAAAGAGCTCTAGAAGATAGATGACAATTTGATTCGATAGCACCAACGATTTCATCACGATTGATCTCTGAAGGATCTTCTTATTTCAAATGGGAGATTGTATTCGAATATAAACCAATCAGAACCAAGCTTAAAACCAGAGAAATTGAATGAAACAGCTTGCGATTGATTTTTTATTTTCAACGAGCAATGAATCATAGATTTTTTCTGATATTTATTATGATTAGGAAAAAATTAAAAGATTTCATCGGATTTTACAGTATATTCTGAGTAGAAGTACAAAAAGATGTCCAACAAAAAAATAATTATATATTCAATTTTCCAGATATATTTAGTGCTTTTTATTTATAGTAGAGACAATGGAATCTGACGTCGAGTATGAGTCAAATATCATGCATGCATAAGTGTAATAGCTTCAAGTGTCAGAATAAGAAGAACCTACTTATTAATATTATGAGCTTGCTGACTCGAATTCATACTAGTGTTAAGAACGAACGAAGGATTATTGGTGAATAAATGTTTAATTTTCATCTACTAGCATCTACATAAATATATCTGAAGTCGGATTTTGGTCTGAAGAGAACCGACGAAAATAAAGCTTTATTCACTAGTAATCCTTCGTTCATTCTTAACACTAGCATGACTTCGAGTCAACAATATTTTTGAGGAAATCAGACAACTTTTATCTTCAGAAATTACGCTGACTTTTATATAAACTTTATGAGGGCTTATAAAGTCCAAAATTGTTGAGTAATCGAACATTTTATCGATATCTTGCATTCTATTTTCAAATTGTTATTCAAATTTTTGAGTCAGTTCTTTTAAGTCGATATTTTAAATCTTATTTATAGCTCATGTGAATTAATAAAGTATGTTCAAATTCGAAAGAAATATTATTCCCTGAATTCATATTTGAATTTTTAGTGAAAGCGGTCTAAAAGTGCTTAACGATATATTGAAGAGTTATGTATGATTTGATAAAATAAAAGATTTATAATAATTATGAAGGAAGATTTAAAGTAAGCTAAGAATTTTTTTCCTTAATTTCATCATTCTCACAGTATAACAACATTGCAAAAAATAATTACCTGGTGAATAAAACCAAATAAATTTTGTGGAGCATGTTGAGTTTAATTGAAATCTAAATTTCAATGAAATTTTTGCATATACTTTTAAAACTTATTGACCTAAAACAAAAACCTGACCTACAACATTTAGAAAGAAATTTCAAATCTCATTTTTTTAATGACAGAATGGTAAAAACCTCTTCAGAATAATTTTGCTGTTCTTATCTCTATTTATAAGAAATTTATGGCTAACTAAAGTCAATAGTCCTCAAATTTGTAATAATGGTCAAGTTCAACATTAAATAGAAAATTATGAAAAGCTATTCTTGTGAAGTGTTTTCGGAAAAATTTTCAAACTAGCTAGACCTACTAAAAAGTATTTGGCAGAAGAGAAAAAAAAATTTTCTCCGAAAAGTGGGGTGTGCTCTTTCCCGTATGCCAAAGCTGGTGGACAATTGAATTTGTTCTCTTTTCAATATTCCAAAAATGTCAAGGGGAAGAATTCTAGCCTCTAGGTTTCTAAAAAAAATCATCGAAGAGATCAGGTTTTCAGTTTAGATCGAATTTCATTCCTTTTAGAAACCCTGTAACACGCAGTCAATGGTAAGATCATACGAAAACTTATGTCGTATAAGTTAATAAAGAATTCATCCATGAAATAATTATCTAAAACGTATAAATACTTTATATTTCTAGAAATAGTGAAGAAAATTCGATAGAAGAGCAAGGGATTTTTGAGGTTAGTTATGAAGTTTCTCAATTCATTTTGTTTATGAATACATAATTTTTTTATTAAAATATTATCAAAATCTCAAAAGAGTCCAAAAGAGGTCGAGAAGTGCGTATATATCTACCAAAGATGTATATTAAAATTCTCTGTGAGTTTGTTTCGTATTAGTCACAATATGATCCATTAGTAAGCTGTGACATTCAGTAAAAATAAACTAAAATTCAGTATTTAGAAAATTGAACGAAGATATATTAAAATCAAATCTACATTTCTCAGAGCACCATCACTGGTAATAATTTAAAAATGATATAAGTTGATTCAAGATAATATTTTACAAAATATTAATTAAAATCTTAGCTTGCATTATATTCTAATTTCTATTCATGACTCTATTCTTTAACTTAATTGTAAATTATCATTTTTCATTCAAACATTTAAAAAAAATGAAAGCAGATATATTAAAACCGAATGTACTCTTTTCGAGGCATCATCAGTGGTAATTCTTCAAAAATGATAAGAGTTCATTCAATATAGTAATTTACAAATTATGAAGGAAATAATAAAAGTCAAAGAAAATAAGAATAAGATGTGAGTTGAAAAAAACTCCAAAACTTTCCAATGCATAGCAACAGAGAGATGATCCTCCGCTCGGGTAGATCATTTCCTAATAGTTCTACCTATATATGAGACTCCACAATCACATTGGAATTTGTAAACTAATAGAGTTTTGTCCTTAGTAAATCCTTCAGCAAATCTTCATGAATCAAATTAAATAAGGTCTGAGTTTTAAATAAAATTTTCATTTTTTGTATGTTATTATAATGTTGATTGATGAGATCCTTAAATCTTCTTCTAATGTAATTACTGAACCCATCACCTTTGAAGCTGAGCTTCATAAAAATAGTTGCTTTCTGCAATTCATCTGTTTCGACATAAATACATTCATCATATCTATCCATATATACATGAATGAATTTTTCGACATATTTACTGGAATAACCATTTTCCTTCAAACTTCAAAGAAAGACCACTGATGGTCCTTTGAGAAATGCGGGTTTTGTTATAAACATATATATATAAATATTAAAAGTTTAACAATATAATTATATAAAATCTGAAAAAAACCCAAACCTGTACAATAAAATTATAAATTCGATTCTATTAAATATAAAACCTCTTATTTCGCCATAAAATAATGTTATTTTTTCCGATAAATAACTTCAACTCTAAAAGTATTAAATTAAAACGCTAAAAATTTGAAATTTTACCCAAAACTGATCCATCTAGTAAACTTGCAATGTTCAGTAGCTAATTAATTGGAATTTGCTAGCTCAACTCAGAAACAAAATGGAAATTTAGTCGGAATAATAATTGAACCCAAAGATCAATTAGTTGAAACAACGTCTCATTTTAATCAACTCCAATATTCTGGCCCAATAACAATTATGAAAAATTCAACACCAACGATGAAACCAGAGAACGATTTCAGTTATCAATGGCTACATTTTGCAACGAATATTCATCAGAAGAAGTTAATTTCGAATACCTTCAATCCAGACATTACAAGGCTCTAAAAAGAATGAAAAGAAACAAGAACATCTTGCTCACAAAACCAGACAAAGGAACGGGAATTGTGCTCCTGAGAAAATGAAGATATCTGGAATCAATGAACAGAATACTCTCAGATCGGTCAAAATTTACCAAAACTAGAACAAAACTTCAGGATCATCAACCCAAAATATTTGAAGACAAAGTCAACAAAGAATTGAAAGCGATGCTGCAAAACAAACACATAGACAATTCTACCTATTTGAATCTCAGATGCTCAAACAGCTCAACGAATAGATTGTACGGACTACCGAAGGTACATAAAATGAATAGAAACGAAAGTGATCCAGAAATTCCTCTCAGACCAATTTTGGACATGAGTCAATCAGCTACAAGCAAATTGGCGAAATGGTTAGTTGAAGTGCTTGAACCAATGAAGAAAGCAGTCTGTCGTCACTCCCTTTCAGACACATTTGAATTTGAAAATCAAAGAAGTCAACGTCAGTGACCAAACTATGCTATCCTATGATGTCGTATCTTTATTCACGAATGTGCCACTAAGAGAAACAATTGACTTCGTCGGTGATTATGTGAAAAATAACCAATCGGATTTCAAACTGCCTTCAAATTGGATTAAAAAACTAATAGACCTGTGTTGCAAAAAAGTCGTCTTTAGTTTTAATAAGGAGTTGTATGTCAAAGAGACGGAGTGGCGATGGGTTCTCCCCTTGGACCCTTACTAGCGGATTTGTTCTTGGCAAAACTAGAAATGACAACTCTAAAACCAACAATCGATAAGTTTAACCATTATTATCGCTATATGGACGACACATTCATCATTGTAAATAATAATCATAACTTTGAAAACTTATTAACAGATTTTAACCAGGCACACAGCCAAATAAAATTTACAGCTGAAAAGGAAAGTGAGAACAGCCTACCATTCTTAGATGTGAAGCTTTCTATATGCTCAAACGGATCAATAAACAGAGGTATCTACAGAAAGGCCACATTCACAGGGAAGCTGCTCAATTTCAATTCTTTTGTTCCCATGAAAGTCAAACGAGGCTTGATAACAGCCCTAGCCAAACGAACTCGTAGAATAGTGTCTGAACCTGCATGGGAAAGCGAGCTAGAAGATCTTATCAGAATATTCTTGTCGAACGATTATCCTATCGAACTGATCAATGATCGACTATTGAAGCTGTATACACCCAAAGGAAAGCCAGAAGAAAGAGAAGGTGAAACTGTAACCTTAAACATACCTTTCAAAGGGGATAAATTGGCAGCAACATTTCAAAAGAAAATAAGCCAAGTATTCAGTGAAACCTATCCAGAGGGAAACCTGAGAACGATTTTTCAGACCCAGAAATTATTCACAAACAACTCAAAAGACGAATTGGATACCTGGAAGAAGAGCAACGTCGTTTACAATTTTCAATGTCCATGTAATTCAATGTACATTGGACGGACAACAAGACGACTCGATGACAGGATTGATGAACATCTCTACAAGGGCCAAACAGCTATCAGAGAGCATCGAAAAAATATGTAATGCCCAAGTTTCTCCCCAAAACTTTGAAATTATTTACAAACCATCAGGGAAAAACGGTAAAATTTTGAAAGCAGCTGAAGCTCACCTTATTAACGAAAAAAGCCAAATCTATGTGTACAAAAGAATCATGTGAAACGAATGAGCCTACCAAAACCGAGGGAGAAAAAACCAGCAGGATCACAACCCCCTCCAATGAAAAGAAGACGGGAAGAGACAGAAACGAACCAACAAATTACCAAGTTCTTCGTAGCAACACAATGATCAAACCCTAATTATCCTGATTCGCCAACAGAACTAAATTTTCTTTCCACTAAACGCTGACTACAATAATAATTATTACTTTGATTGTACAAATTTCGAATAATTATGATTCAGATCTCTTACATTAATTTCTCTGACCTGGTAACAGGGAGGAGCCAATTGTATAACTATTAAAATTTGGACCAATAAGGCCATCTCTTTCAAATTTGTTAAACCTGTATTTACATGGCATGCATCACACTGATGAATATGCCCGAAGTAAAGATCTTTATTTGTGAAACAATCTGGCATCTTCTTACTTTGCTCAATTATGATTGAAAATGAAAGTGCAAATACAGAAAAGTCAACGGTACTTGATTATCGAATTAGTTCTCAACCTATAATTAGCAGTATCGGAAATATGAAAAAAGCTGCACCTGCAAATGGTAAAAGAGGTAGAAAACGTAAAAGCCTAAGTGGGCAACCAACATTGGACAGAAAATTAAATTCAAGCACATTAAATTTCTGATTAAGATTTAGGGCTTCTATTGTTGTTTAAATATTAGGTTGCGAGAAAAGTAATGGGACTAAATATGAATTAAGCATATATTGATATTTTATATACATTACAACATGAACATTCAATGAAAATAGTTTCCTGAAGAGTTGAGGCATTTTTCCCAACGAATTGGCAGTTGTTGGATACCATCTGCATAGAATTCTTCAGGTTTTGAAGCAAAATAGTCTTCAAGTCCAATTTTTACCTCCTCTTTTGATCTGAAATTTTTACCCTTTAGGAAATGTTGTAATGATCTGAAAAGGTGATAATCAGACGGAGCAAGATCCGGACTATACGGTGGGTGGTCAATGAGATCAAAGTTCTCTTCTTCAAAAAATTTTTTAACCTCTTTTCCCAGATGAGGTCTGGCATTGTCTTGAAGAAAAGTTATTCTGCCAAATCTTGGGTAGTTTTGTCTAAGTTTAAGCACCATCTCTTTCAAGTAAGACAAATAACGCTCAGCATTGACTGTTTTACCATAATCCAAGAGCTCAAAGTGCACAATTCCTTTCATTGTCCAGAAGACGGTCAACATCACCTTCTTGGCGAATCGATTTTGGGTAGGCTGAGAGACATGATCTCCTACTTTCTTCCATGACCTTTTTCGACTCTGATCACTCAAATAAATCCACTTTTCATCAGTGGTAACAATGTTCTTCAGAAAATTGTCGTACTGAATCCTGTGGAGTAGCCTTTTGACTGCTTCAACTCGACGCTTTTTTTGAGAATCATTGAGCTCGTGTGGCACAAACTCATCATATGAGTTTACGAAATTCTCCTCGCGTAAAACTCGACAAACTGAGTGGTCGGACACATTCAATTGAGCAGAAAGAGCTCTAGAAGATAGATGGCAATCTGATTCGATAGCAGCAACGATTTCATCACGATTGATCTCTGAAGGACGACCTGACCTTGCTTCATCTTCAAAATCCAATTTNTCTGCTATGCTCATGCTTTTAAAATTTTATAATGTTTAATATACATAAACAAAAAGCTTGAAAAATAAGCTTTCGAATGATGCCTATTTTGTTTAAACTTGGTTCAGTTTTGAGGGAGAAAATTTTAGTTGAAGTCAAAATCCCAATATTTTTCTCGCAACCTAATAAATAACTTGAAAAATAATTATAAACCCATAGACTTTAGAATTAGTACGATTAAATGTGAATTTGAGGTTTCACTCTTATATGAGTTATTATTCTGGATTAAGTCTGACGATTTCTAAGTAGCATTTTCGATTTTAAATGAATACTGAGAAAAGTTATATTTCAAGATTTTCACAAGTTTTTAAATCCAAGGTCGATGAAGAAGAAACGGTAAGATATGTCTCTCCTGATTATTGAACTTTAAAATTATTTTCAAATTCCAAGTGAGTACTCTTTGATTTCCAATCCTTCATTTCTTTAAAATATGAAACACAGTTATTTTCATACCGCAAAATTTGAGTGGTAATATTGCCGAACGTCATCAAATATGTTGTTACTCGATTCTAGACTCATAAGGAAGGTTGGAGAAAAAGCAAAAAATAAGTGATAAACGTTTTATTTCGCCGGGTCTCTTCAGACTTAATCCCGGACTGACATTTATATATTGTTACAATGCATGTTTTTCTGCACTTCCATTTGTTCGAAACTGCTTAGAGAGGGAGGGATGTGAATTTGAAATTCTGTTTCCAGGCGGTTTCACTTTCGTTTTTTCTCCATGCTTCGGCCCCCTTTACACTTTAGGAATTCATCCATCAGTAACTGGCCACTGTATCGTCTTCGTTTTCGCTTAATTGGCTGATTAATTTTCCTCACTTCTTTTAGATTAATTGCAGGTTTACTAGAAGTTTGATCCTTTTTCAACTCTTCTTTTAGACTAATTAAGGGTTGGCTCATAATTTGATTCTTAACTACTGTTGACTTCTCGGATTGTTCACCTGTAACCAACTTTACATTAGTTGCTGAACTACGGATCTCCTCTCTTGAATGCTGATTATTGGCTACAGCCAACTTCTCTGAGGTTTCATTTTGATTTTCACATTGAATCGAGGAGGGGGTAGAACTGCAGGCTTGAGGATCTTGGCCAGTTGTTTTCCTCTTTTGAACCTGTCACGGCTTCTGATGCCTAGATTCGCAGCAATCATTTTTTGTACACCCAAGTTCGGCTTAAGTTTTGAAATGAAGTGGTCCTCCACGCTTGGTAAATCATTCTTCCTCGCTCGACTAGATAAGTTTTGATCTACTTGGTAAAGGATTGATAAGTTTCCGTCATCAGCTAAGTCTCGTGTAGGTGGTGTTGTACAGCACTATTGTGTTTAGGCCTCAGGTGCTCTTTGACTTTCTCGCCCAGAGTTCTCGTTGTTTGGCCAACATATTTCGCACCACATGAACACGTATAGAGGTAGACTTCTCCTTTCTTCTTCAGTTTTGGGATTGGATCCTTGTTCCGGCCATTCAAAATTTCCGTAGTTTTCTGTATTATCCTCAGTTTTTTCCCCGGGTAATTTGAGATAGTTTTTTCTGTATAAATAATTCACGTAAATTTTCAAATACGTCCGAAAATCCATTAGTTTATTGCTCAATATTGACTTGCTGGTGTCCCCTTTGAAAGGCAGTTTCTGATGGATCGGCTCCTCGTTGTCATCTATTTCATCATTTCTGGGCTTTGCGTAGGCATGTTTCTCAACGACTCTGGAGGACTTCCACTTTCTTCTTCTTCCTTCACGTAATCTGCTGAGACTAATCTTTCGATATTTGGGAATTCATTTCTCACTATACTCTAACTGAAAACTATAGAAAGGTAAGGGGCGTTTTTCTTTCTGTGGTTTTTTGTCTTGCCAACCGATTCGTGACGAATGATTTCTAGCTGTAGTAAGCTCAGGCTTCCATATTTTTCAGACTCATTAGTGAACTTGATATCCTCGTGGATACCATTCAGATCCTTGGAAATTTCATCAACATTGCAATTTATCAAGAGAAAAGTGTCGTCTAAATATCTGATGTACAATCGGGCATTGTTATTTAAATATTAAACACTCTTGTTTCTAATCAGTGTAAAATTAATCTTCGACCAAATTACAATTTCAAGAAGATAATGGCTCAAATAAAACAGCTCACAATTCAAATCCGATTTGCTGGTAATTTCTTAATTCACATGCTACTTCATAGAAAAAACTTCTGTTAAAAACTCTAAACAAATTTTCTTCCTACTCAACGATTGGTTTCATGCATTTGATCGGTTTATTTTTACCCTTGAACCAAATATCTATTTATTACAGAAGAAGTGTTCAAATTTTCATGGAACACTTCAAGCAATTCTTGGTAAGCAATTATTCGATTATTGAGATGTTTTCTATCACAAGACAGATATTTATCATATTTTTTAAAATTTATAACTTATTGATAATTTAAATAAGGCTTATTATAATAATGATCATTATTCTCGCTGACATTTTCAAATGTCTATTTTTTCAACCAAATATTTTTTTAGTGAGATACAAAGACTGAAATTCTCTAGTCCGTTGCTACTAGCATGTATCTCATAGGCTTTTTTTCTTTTCACCAATTGCTATTATATTATTTTTTATCTTTCACATGAACAGTGAAGATGTATTCTTATCTACTTCCAATTCTGGAGTTATCAAGATTTGAAACTTCGTTTGAAAGTGATTCCGAAGAGAACGTATTAACATTTAATTAATATTAATTAGACAGTTTGATTTATTTAACCTATTATTGGAGAAATAATCTTTTTTGTAAAAAATTGGCTAAAATTGGATTTTCCATAAAGATATTAATTGAAAAAGTTCGTTTACAACCAAAAAAATTGGTTGAATTTAAAATGGGAAAATTCTTGATTGACATTTAATGAATCCCGACAATGATATCATTAACATTTTTTGGCAAGATCTCAAAAGGGTAGTTTTCCAAAAAAGCCCCAGGAGTATTGAAGAACTTGAGGAGATAACCATCGAACAATGGTCAAAATCCCGCAAGAACGATGCGAAATACAAAATAGATTCTTATTAAAATAATTCGGAGGATCGTGAATTCTAAAGTTGGTGTCACCAAAAGTTGACACCTCTTACTTTCGAATATTTCTACTGGTTCAGGAAAAATTTTCTTGTAAAATATTTAACCCATAATATTTAATATATTTTCGACTAATAAAAACTTGTCACTTTATCATAAATATAAACATATGAATAAACTAGAAAAACTTCTTCTAAATAAACTTTATAATTTTTCTCATCTATATTTTCCTGATACAAAACCAATCATTAGACATCATCATGAGAAATTTTAACATAACTTTTTACATAATTTCTAGGGAAATAAATTCGAGTAAAATTCATTTATATAATATTCAGAAATTATTACTTTTAGAGATACTCAGATGTGAGGAAAATATAGAAGTTTACTTTTATTCTGGAAATACTCATGTACTCGAAGGAAACCGTTTAGTCAATTCCTCGGGATTTTTAAATTTTCGTATTTTGTAGTTCAAGCGCCCTTCGAGGTAATAGGGCTTTTTTATAAGAATTCAACGCGAATTTCAAATATGCTCAGTTTATTTTTTCTTCAGTTCTTCAGGGAGCTGTTCGGCATTTATTGATTACCTGACTTGTTGTCTTCTGGCTTGTATTGGTATATCTGTATATGTTTTGTTTAGACATGAAGTTATTTTAAAAAATGTTGGTACTCAAACCAATGACAGAACCAAACATATGTTAGAGTATTTATTTAGTCTTATTGATTACTGAGGATCAAATATACTTGTGTTGGATTATACTGGCCAGTCTTCTCGTATACTTATTGAACATTGACATTGATCCAGGAATTATTGCTGAACAAGTTCTAAAAAGTTTGATGTAAAGTCATTTTGTCAATAAATTTATTTTTGTGAGTATTTAATGCTTTTTATTGAAAATATTATTTAATTTTATTATATTTTTATATAACATAACTACTTGTAAGGGCTATATTAACGATTATGGGGTGTTCGGTCCAACTTAAGTTTAGCCATTCATATTTTTCAAAAATATCCCCAATGAAAATGTCAACAATATTTCGAATTAATGTCGTATTCTTCTTCTGGCGTTAGATTTTTCAAAACTATTATTTACTTAAAACTTTGTGTATCTAATCAAAAAATCAAACCAATCAGATTTCTTCTCAAATTTAATCGACCAATTCTAACCAACGATTTCCAATATTTATTAACCTCGTTCAGTTTAGTCTCTGTAGACTCGAAAATCATAATTTTATACTCATTCCTCATGTTCCTAGACTTCTTACATTATTAAAATCTATATGATCTGGATTATCAGCCTAGTGATGACTTGTCTACCTGTACCTTCTCTATAACCTCTTTGTTGTCTTTATACCTAATCTCAAAATTTCGCACGAATTTTTGCAAGAATAAGTTTTTTTATCAATACCTCATCTCGCTCATTATATTTGTTAAATGCCTCCAACAAATTAACAGATTACATCGTGTATTCAAGGTGTACAAATTGTGCAGAAAATGAATAATCATCTTATTATAGGCATCTTATACACTTTTAATTCAATTTCAAAGGCAAGAGTCAGCAATCGTTAAATTCATTAGTGAGTGAATTTTATATATACATCTATGTTCTTATTTGAGAATTTATCGTTAAACATGAGAAATTTGGTTTCTTATTCACATATCATAAAACTTAAATCCACAAATTCACATATATTTTTAGAGAAATTTCATGATGAATCTAGGAGGAAAGATTTTTACCCCTCCAATGAATACAAATACTTACCTATCAATACAAGTTTTTATTAAGTTTATTAAGTTTCGCCGAACAATGTTCAATGCCTTAATCAAAAATTGATGTTTAAACCGAAAAAAAACACTTTCTGAAAATTTATCATGTTCTGCAATACAAAATCGCATCTTGACTAAAATCGTCAAAATTCGCCTAATTTTCTAGAAATTTCTATCAACAGACTCAAATTTTACTAATAGCCTATTTTTCTTCAAAATGATGCGAAACTATTCAAAAATCTTACTGTTACAGTAAAAAAATTTTTTAAGGTAACAAATTTTCCTGGGTGCTCCTAGAAAAGGACCATGACCTTATGATATCTGTTTAATAATTATTTTATCATGTAATCGTGTATAACCAAATAATTTAACATGGAGAAGCGCAAATTTTTGTATATCTAACCATGTCTACACTACACCTACCCTGCCATGTCAGCTTTATACAAAATTTACATGTTACACAAGAATGTTTTCGCAAATCAATGAAAAGGAAATTTCGACTTAAAAACATTAAACTGGTCACAGATTTTTATTCTAAATTTTTTTTCTGTTTTCTAACTTTTACAGATTTCTTCATTTCTCAAACTTGTTTATTTATAAATTAAGATGGAATAATAATCAACATTTTAATGAGAACTCTGTTTAACATATTTGATCAGGCTCTTGAGAATAACATTCTCCTTATCACCTCGTTCTCTGAAAAAGTTCATGCAAATATCGAAATTACGACTGATCTCAACCAAATTGTCCGTAATGACTGGGACTCGATTTCTCAGACTATTGTGTAAGGCATCAGCAACATCCTGGCTATTGATACTATACCAGGCATCACACAAAAAGGAAACGTCCTAAGCAGCAGAGAAAGAGGTATATATATATGGCAGCAGAGAACCATATACATATACTTAGCTTATGTATATGATATTGACCAATCAGAATCGTTCTTTCCATATCGATATTCAAATTTCTTGGGTTTTCCACGTTAAATTGAATACAACTTGACAAGACCGAGAGTAAGATAAATTTTTAGCTTGAAAAACGATATTATGTCTACTTTCAAGTAGTGACGCGAAAATTTTTATACATTTCGGGGGTAGAGAAAAGAGGGGGTTGATTTTCCACATCCATCTCTGGTATACCTGTACTGAAATTTACAACTTTGAATTTTCGTTAGAATAACAATTTCAATAGCTAACGAGATCGAAAATATGGCGAGTTTAAATTTTTTTTGTTAAACGACCTGTTCTAGGATAATCAAGGTGAGAATTTTTAATTTTAAATACTTAAATTTTTCTCTAGAAAGTGGTACAACGTGAGCTTAAAACCTATTAAATTAAATTATTAAAAATATCAAGTTCTGACGTAAGACGTTCTCGGTTGAATAATCAAAATAAAATAAAATTGAAAGAAAATTTATTTCTATCATTTAACAGGAAAATTTGTGAGCATATTTAGATTCCCGAATTTTAACCAAGATAAAAATATTTCTTTTCAGAGAAAAAGTCGCTTATCTCCTGCGAAAACTTGGTGACAGTCTGGTGAGTTTATTATTCCTTATTCAAGTTAATTAATATGAATAAAGCATGTTGCGTTCGGTTGAAATACAAATTTTAGTTCGTGCATTTATCTTACTAGCTATTCAAAAACCTGACAAAAAATACCTTTATACATAAAGCCCCCTATAATTTGTGATAGAATATATTCAAAGTACATTATTCACACGAAGTATATAATTCAGTCATAGGAAAATGTATGACTCTTACATGTATAATCCATTGCTGCTCAATCTTTTCGGGATTTTCTCATTGTGAAAAAATTAGTGAATACCAAAATTAGGTTAAGATTTTGTATAATTTTAATAATCCAACCATGAATCACTATCATATTAGGAATGAGTCACCATTTTCATTATCTTCCAAGAAACTGATATTTTCTCTGAACGAATTTATAATGGTTTCGTATTTATAACCACTATCAACTGGTCTTCTGCTTTATCCGCTGGAAGACTAGCTCTTTTGTTAGGTATGAACTGTGATGCAGAACTACAAATTTATTCATGCTGATGATGCAGAAATATCGAGGAAACTTGTAGAACTTTCCGAGTGAATAAAACCAAATGCATCTTTTATTGCTGATTCTGTCAACAAAGGAAAATTCTTTTTTTTCCACCATTTCAAAATATTTACATGAGAATGATCTTTATTTTCTTCATACTTTGTAATGTCGATTGAGGTATTTGCATAATTATGAAGCTCAACAACTATATAATTATCATGAGTTGAAATTTTCTCTTTTACAAAAATGTAAAAGGCGGAGGCGATTAAATTTTCTCCTTTCCCTAATGACTTACATGCTTTCATCTGAAACGATAGAAATATTTACGTAAATTTTCAAATCCGTCCGAAAATCCAAATAAAATCATAATTGGAAAAGTAGTAAAATGAATATATTAACATCAATGTCTCATTGATATCACAGTATGACAAAAATTTTCCGAGTGAATGAAACCAAATACATCTTGTAGATCATGTTAAGTTTAGTTGAAATTCAAATTTTAAGAAATTTGTACGGTGAATTTTTCGAGCTAATCGACTTAAGCCAAAAACCTAACCCGCAGCCTTTCGATGCCCATGATTCTTTTGTCTTTAATCTTGAGGCAACATAAAATACATCATTTGGAGCAGAATAAAATTTTTCTAGTAACTTTTCGTTGTGTATTCATCTGTTTCCAAGTTATTCGATGTCAAAGTCAAACATTCTTGTTAATTTTATGGTAAATTCAAACTTTATCCATGTTTTCCACCCAGCCTAAGCACAGCTTGGAAGAATTCAAGCCTAACTATGGGTGTGTCTTAACCTAAACTCACCATTCCGTAAAAGAAAAAAAGACGTTTTTGACCAAATGAAGAACATTCAGAAACATTAATTTTGCGATTTTTCCGAATTTCATAAATATTTCAACTTATTCAATTATTTTTCAATATTATTTATTGATATTATTTTCAATTTAAATATTTCATTTAAAATTATCTGCCATTTCATTTTTAACGGATTTCTCTGAAACCTCTGTTTCAAGAGCTGCAAAAGTATATGTACAGTGGAAATTATGAGACATTTCGCTTGATTTTGTATAATTGATTCATGTATAATTGGAATATTATATCGGATTTTAAAGTCATTAATATTATCTTCTGACTTAATGACTCGCTAAATCTTATATTTGCATGTCATTCATGCATATTTGAATTCCCAAATTCATGACTTTCGTTGTTATAAGTTACGAGTTCATTCTTATAACCAGAGCATCAAAAATTGTAAAATAGTATAAAAACGAACGAATAAACTACTATTTTAGTATATTGTGATCTGCTTAAAAGTAACGAGGTTTTAACATTAAAAAAAATATTTTTGTTAAAGAATAACATAACGTGATGTTCAAATCTCTCAGTTTTGAAATTTCTCCGAGGAGATACTAAATCTGAGAGTAACATCTGATAACTTAGAATATATCGTCTCTTAAGTTCTGATCAGAAATAGCTATTTTAGCTTTTTTTATGATGCTAGGGATGCTATTAACAATATCTTGTACTGTTGTCAAATTCTTGGCATAATATTCAACAGCCTTTATCCAAGATCCCCATCTAGTTAGAATCGGTGTCGGGAGCCGTCCAATATCATCAAATAAACTTTGATTGTGTACATATTTAACAACTAAAGCCTTGATCGTTGATATGAGCTCATTCACACTCGGGAAAGATTCTTTAATTTTCATTGCGCAGCTGTGGAGAAGATGACACGTACATGTTATGTGTACTATCTTAGGGTAAGGTATAGAAAAATGTTGCGTTGCTGAGGTATTATATCTGGTCGCATTAGTGATTAGAAGATTTACATTTTCTCTTTTAAATTCTATTCCATTTATGGTACAGTTAGTTGGATAGATAACGCCTCGCGATAGCTCTGCTCGTTTCAATTTCCCCTTGTACCTTTCTGCCCCAAATTTCATCAACCAGTAATATTAGAGTATTTTTTCAACCAATGAGAGTGAAAAAATATTTATCATTCTCCATTATCTTCTGTGCATTGTTTTTTTTTGCTTATTATGAGTCTCAGTTTAAATAAACTATAAATTTTATTACATCATCAGTATCAGAATTTTCTGATCTTTACAAAACACCAAAACTCATTCTTCTATCTTTATAAATAACTTAAATAAAATAAATTTTTTATCCTTGGTTTTCTGGTTTTAAAATTAATACCATTCGATAGAGCACCATTTTTTATATATTCTGAACAAAATTCATTAATTCTCTTTAATTTCTTGAGAAATTTAAACTACATATGTCCATCTGAAACCAAGGCAAAAATAAATCATAACTTGAGAAATCAAACTAGAAAAATATTCTTCACACATAATCACCCATCCACCCCGTCCAACCCCTTTCACAAAAATATTCAATCTCTGTCAACGTTTTCAATAACATAGGCTTACAAACTGGAACCTCTTTTTTAGGGGGATCTTTCGAATGTTCCACAGTTTCTTTCCACTAAACGCTGACTACAATAATAATTATTACTTTGATTGTACACATTTCGAATTATTATAATTCAGATCTCTTACATTAATTTCTCTGACCTGGTAACAGGGAGGAGCCAATTGTATAACTATTAAAATTTGGACCAATAAGGCCATCTCTTTCAAATTTGTTAAACCTGTATTTACATGGCATGTATCACACTGATGAATATGCCCGAAGTAAAGATCTTTATTTGTGAAACAATCTGGCATCTTCTTACTTTGCTCAAATTTCCTATGTCATCGGTAGCTCAGCTCAAAACCAATCTCGAAGAACACTTAACTCAGTAAAAATAGTTATTTAAAAGTTGAAATATTATAAGAATAAATAGTAGTTTAAAAATAGTTAATTTCAGTAGGTTATAACTTGGGAACCCAGGGTACTATGCAACTTTAGAAACTTTAATTATCATTTTTAAAGCCATACAACTTACTGGACAATTTGGTAAAAATAGTAGTTTTTGAGGCTCTGCTTATAACTTAAAAATGTATAAAGGTATATAAACTCAACAATTCTTTATAATTGAATTCGTGAATCACAATTAGAATAATAACTTCCCTTATCAAACAAATATTTATACATTTATATATTTATCTTCTATAAATTAAGAGAATATTTCTTTTTGAATGCTCAGTTTATTAACGAAATCCAATTTATCAGTCACACCCTAAGAATTTCTTTATTGCACATGATTGTAGACAGAAATACACATTATTCTATTCCAAAATGGCTTCCATGTACTTATACATACACAGCTATCCTTAACACATTTATTCCACTTTTGGGTAAAGAAGAAATTCTTCATTAATTTATATAAACCAGACTTGTGTTCAATAGAATTATTCCTATAACCCTCAACTACCTTTACCTATGTAAGCTTTTTCACTTTCTCTCTACTGTTTTAAATTATTATTTTCATTCATCTTTGAACTTTTATCTTTATCAAAGAGATGCTACTGATGAACCTTTGAGAAATGTGCATTTGATGTTTATAAATCCTTTTTTCTACTTTTTCAAAATTAGTAATTCATAATTTTTAATGAAAAATTTTATTACTTGAAGAATAGTTCATTCGTATGTTCTGATAATTATTATCATTAAAATCATGATTAGGATTTAGATGACAAGTATGAGATGTTGGAAATTAAATTAACGTTGAACTGTTAGGATTAATTTTGTTGTGAGAGGTTATTCAGGTGAGGAAATTTATTTTTTTATATTTAATTTTATTAAAATCCGTACTAAAAATTCAAGGATAATACCTATTAATCATCGATTTTCCCCAAACCTTTTTTTCAATATTTTTAAAATATTATGATTTTACGTTACAATAAATCTTAGTGCACAAATCTTTCCACTTTTCTCAATTGCTGAAGCGGACTTTTTGAATATACAGATCCAAATACAGCACTTGTCATTCTTTTTCTTGGTTTTCTGATTAAGAATTTTCTTGAATGAACGTTTTAGCTTTCTATTTTGAAAAAAGTCGTCAGATTAAAAAATTTTTTATTGTGTTAGCTACAACAGATGTGTGCTAGGATTAGTAAGATAGGAGTTTGGCTCGAAAATGTTGTCCCATATTAATAAAAAGCAGTTTCCTTAAAAGCAGCTTAATCGAAGATTATTATGCTTCGCGACCTCGAAAAACTTGAAATATATTCTCTTTGGTGTCATTTTATGATATTTTAGCGGTTTTTTTCGGAAATATTCGAGCTCAATTTTGGAACTCAATCTAAACTATATTATTCTTCAAAGTGAACAGAAATGAATTATAAAATTGAATAATATAAATGTAGAGATTACAGTGTTCTTGGAGATATTCAGAATATTTTTTTGTTTCAATTTAATTATAATTTCCACACATAAATATATAAAACTGAATTTATATCAAAATACTCATCTTTTGTTAATTAAAATAAATACTTCAGATTTAACTAGGAGTAAGATTTTGAAATGATTTTCTCCTGAGTAATGAATACTGGATTAAATATTTCAAAGATTACTTTTGAATTTTTTTTTTGGCCAACTTTTCATGCTTATGCAGAAATAGATAGTTGGAAATAGATAAATTAGAATAATCCTAGATCAGTTCAAAATGATAAGTTATTTTTATTTTTTAAGAGAACTTTCAAGTTAAAATAATAAAATCTTATTGATACTGGTGATCTAAACACTGATTAAAGTGACTTTCCACAAATACAGGATAGTTTGCGCCAAAACTCCTTTAGTACAGACTTATCCAGTATTGCACTTGAATATTTTTTTAACCTATTTACCTACTAATCTATTCTTCTCTGTTTGAAAAACTCGAGATTCAATTATCAAATTAAATTCGAAAAGTATAAAATTGGTACTGATAACTCACGTACTGTTAGTCTATATAAATTCTTTAGGTTTATCAAGGGGTGAGATTTTTTAAATATTGAAAAAATTATTGGAATTTCTATAAAAATCACTAAATCTTAACATAAGATTCACATCAAGCCGTGCAATTTTTATAATATCAATTTAAAAAAAGACAACATAACTTATATCGATAGCTAGAAATTTTTTTAAACGATACTAATGTCGAACTTCATCAATATATATCATTGTTGGTTTCTTAAGCTCATAAGGTAGGTTAGAGAAGATAAGGATTTTGGACAGCCTTTTCCTCTTCTTTTGTCACTAATTACAGGTTGTCTTATAACTTGGTTATCGACTACTGTCAACTTTTCGTGTTTTCACATTTTTCCTATTCTGTAATTGTTGCTGTTTTTTGTTTATTTTTAAGAGGAAAAATAAAGTATACGATTTATAAAGATGTATGTCTTCCTCTCTGGTACCAAATAATTATGTCAACTTAAAACCCCTAAATTCAGGGATTAAATTATAGGGATAATTACAAAAGGCAAACAATTTTTTTATTTTTATCAAAATGCAAACAATAGATCTTACAAAAGGCAAATAATGTATACGTGTTTTTTCAAAACCCAAACAAGATCTATGCGAATATTATCATCAAGGCAAAGGTTAACATTATTTTTTTAACTAAACACAAACTTTTTTACCAAACACAAACATATATTTCTGCATAGTTCACAAAAAACAAACATATATTTCTGCATGTAATAATATTACTTTGAATTGCTAAAAAATCAACAATAATTATTAATTATAATTTATTATTATTCATAAATTTTATCTCAAATTTTCAGCTTTGGATCGAATCCTCTTTACTTTTGGTCTTCCTCTTTCCTTCGAAATGGAAATTGTCTCTAAATTCTCCTCTTTCAAGTCGTCTATATCGCAAAAATTAAAATCAGTATCGTATGCTTTTATCATTGTTGATCTCTTGTAAAAATCATCGATAAAATTGTAAACATCTTTCTTTTTCCAAAGTATACATGCTATAAGATGAGAGCAAGGGTACCCATTATACAAGTAAAAATTACAGCTGCATGAAAATTTTTCATAGTCAACAATTTTGTATATGATATTAGATGAATTTTTTCCAACACGAAATACTCCAGTTTTATCAATTTTTTTACTTTGAGTTTACTGGCTTCTTGA
Source organism: Gyrodactylus bullatarudis (assembly GCA_012064415.1). Taxonomy (NCBI): domain Eukaryota; kingdom Metazoa; phylum Platyhelminthes; class Monogenea; order Gyrodactylidea; family Gyrodactylidae; genus Gyrodactylus; species Gyrodactylus bullatarudis. The sequence goes on from SSNU01000089.1 coordinate 27,358, forward strand.
AAAATTCGATCAAGCTTCATAGTGAATATTTCATTATTTGCATCGATTCCAGTCGCTGTGAGAAGAGTATAATTTGACCCATTTTTCATATGACAGCCATCCAAAGCTATGACTGGCAAGCTATTACAGTATCCATTGGCACAAAAATTCAAGCACAAAAAAGAAGCTACGAGTTTAGAATTTTCAATCAAAATATCCGAATGAGTTCCTGGATTATGGATGTTATTCCATTCAAAGTAACTTTTGAATTTTGTATAAGAATTTAAAATTCCGGATTCTTTCTCTTTAGATAGATCTTTGAGGCATCTGTATGCAGTTTGATAAGGAATGTCTTTTCCATCGATTGATTTCACCAAATTTATACAATCTTTAGGAGTTAATTTTTCAACGTGCTCTTGTATGTGAATAATGCTTGATTTTACATCATCTCTCCTTGGTTTGTATAGATTCTAAAATTAACAAATAATTTTTAGGCAAGCTGCTTACTTTTTGACATGTATGCTCTTTAAATAAGGTAGAATGAAAGAAACCATCTTTTCTTTTCCTAAAACGACAAATAAATGAGCAACCATTGTCTGTACATTTGGCCTGATAATAGGTTGATGTTGAATTAACAATCTTGAGAGGTTTGTTAATACTGGCACAATAGTTTTGTAGAGTTTTTCGAATTTCTCTTGTGTCACTGTATTTTTTGTGCTTTACTTCTGACATATAGGTGTAATTGTAATTTTGTGATAAAAGCAAACATTTATAGTTTAAACCTCTGCAGAAATATATGTTTGTGTTTTGTGAACTATGCAGAAATATATGTTTGTGTTTGGTAAAAAAGTTTGTGTTTAGTTAAAAAAATAATGTTAACCTTTGCCTTATGATAATATTCGCATAGATCTTGTTTGGGTTTTGAAAAAACCCGTATACATTATTTGCCTTTTGTAAGATCTATTGTTTGCATTTTGATAAAAATAAATAATTGTTTGCCTTTTGTAATTATCCCTAAATTATAATTATTGAGAAAAAAACAAACAAGTATTTAAAAACTTTCATTACTTCTTTCCTATTTACTTTTACATTTTACAGTCCTTCATTTGACAGGAAATTGATTAGCTCAAAATTAGCTCTTTTTCGAATTATTGCTCGAATTTTACTCTATTTAATGTTTTGAAGAGAATTGATTTTCCTTTTATCGAAAATTGACCTTTCTTTCTCAAAATCACTTGTTATTATAGGAGTCAAGATCTTATGGCCAAGGCTTCGCGAGATGCAACTGTACAACGCTCAAATCATGTAAATGCAGAAAATTGAATGTTCTCTGCAACTCAAAATGTCATAGCAGCAACAGTCTAAAAATAAAAAAAATTTAGTCGTTTAAAAATATCAAAACCTATTTTGGGTGAGAAGGCTCGTTGAGGCTTTAAGCTAATTCTGACGATTTGCAATAGTCACGTGGATTGACCTGATTGAGAATTTTCAAGTTTGATTCGTTAATTTTCACAACTTTTACTGTTTTTTGAACACAAACTTGAAAACCTCTACTTCCAAAAGAAAAATAAATATTTTTATTCAATTTAGGAAAACAGAAAGTTATGAAAGTGTATAATGAAAATCTCAACTCTAAGAATCACGCATAAAAACTATTTGCCTGCCCAAAAGGAATTACTAAGCCCTATGGTATTCAAAATATTTGTCAGATTACGTATAAAGATTGTCCCTTATGAGGTGAATGAAATATTGCGTATCAATGCAAAAATTATGGAATTCAATCAAATGTTAGTTGCAACAGAGGTTTTACATAACTACCAGCAATTTAATGATTTCAAAGTTAAATGTATTTTTAGGATTATTCTGTCGAGCTTCATAAGTAAACATTTTCAGCGAGATATGTCAGAAGATCTGTAAGTAATTTACTACATAACTGATAAGTGAAATACTATCTTCTAAGCCGAATATATAAGCCTGAAGCTATAACCTGACTGGATCGCAAATACTTACGGTTATATGCTTACTTACGTTTTTACACATAAAATTCCTCACCTAGAAGCACTAATACGTTTTTCGAATATTTCTTTCCTCAGTAAGCACATTTTGTGGAAGTATGCTTACTTTATGCTTAACTTAAGCCCTCAATAGTTTTATCATAACAAGCACTCAACCATATGGTCCAACCCACGTTATCTTTGTTTGTGTGAGATTTAGTTATCCTAACTACTTACAATAAGCTTATTTATTAAACATCGAGCTATGCTAGACTTCAATGAGTCTTCTGCTAATTTTTGCTATCATAAAATCCTGAATATTGCTTGAGTATGTTAGTGAAAAAATATTTAATGATATCGATAACACAATTCAAAAGTAATTTTTCTGAATCAAATTTTCATTATTTTTTTTTGAATTCATAAGTGAACATTAGACCTAGGGTTCGATTCTTGGAGTAGGCGTAAGGCTTTATGATGATCCCTAATGAGGGTGAAACTATAGTATAAGTTCTCTCTTGGTCTTTGGATATGTGAAGTTCCATTGAGTGAGTAATTTGAGCTTCAACTAAAGCTATTGTAAGATAAATTTATTCAAGTCCAATTCACGAAGTGCTTCTCAGACCTCTTACTTCAAAATATGCAATCAAAATTCATCAGAGACTAATAAAAATATTTCTCAATAGAGGAGATCCTCAAATTCTTCAATCTGACAACAGGCGAAAATTCAGAAACTTCCTTATTTTAAGTCTCATCAAATATTGACCAGAAATGAAATTTTGTCATGGTAAACCTCGTTATCCCCAAAGTCAAGCCTCAGTAGAAAAGGCTAATAGTGAAATCAGGACGATGTTTGGGAATGGACCGAAGATAACAATACAACATCATGGGCTTCAGGACTTCCATTTGTATAATTCATGGTAAATGTTTCGTACCATTCAACAATAAAAATAAGTCCCTATAAGGCTGTTTTTGGAACTGATCCAAAAGCCCTTAACAATGAAAAGCAAGTTCACAAATTTCTAAAATATTCAAAATTGATCATATCAATTTTATATCAAGATTTGACCGAAGAAGAAATTATTTTGTAAGCAAATATTGAGGTCTCAAGTGACGAGGAAGCTGATTGTAAGTGAAGTTTAACTCAATCCATTTTATTTCTCCTAAACTTCTGTCTTTGTTGAAATTCTAGATATAGACTCTGATACATGAAAATATGGTTTAGACCGAGCGATCTGCCAAATCATTTGAAGTTGGAACAAATGTCACCATCAAAATCCCTGAATTTGATAAAGACAAATTGGACAATTCAAATCTTATCGGTGTGATATTGAAACGTGATAACATGTATGAGATAGGAGTCAACGATAGAAAGCTTGCTAGTTATTACCATTTTATAGCTTCTCCCCTAAAGAAGACTAGAAAAGCATAGTGAGAAATGAATTCTTGAACATTGAAAGACTAGTCTCGGCAGAAGGAGAGATGCAAACTGATGGTTGGTTACCCGGAGGCTTTTATTTACAAACATGTCCATGCTAAACCCAATCACAATAAAGCAATGAAGACAATGAACCATTTATCTTAAACTACCTTTCAAAGGTGACCTCCAAGTCAATACTGAGTAGCAAAATAACTCAAATCATGAAACAATCGTTCCCAGGCTGAAAGCTTCGATTCATACAGAGAACGAAACAAAAGAATGACTCAAGAAGAAAAAGAGTGTAATCTATCTTTTCTTGATGATATTTAAGGTTAGTATATGAAAACATCAGGAAAAAAATCTAAAATCAAATGAAACCATTTTCTTAGAACTGATATCTAACTCCTTTATTTTATCCACAAATCTGAATATAATAGTACTCATGTTTAGGCTGCAAAATATTTGTTAATTATTTTGCTAAATTATGTTGTGGGCAAGAGGACATTTCCAGAGTGTTTTCTGGGTGTAAAATACCTAGTATTCTCTGTAATAATACCCTATTTAAATAAACCCATCGCTATAGAATATATTTTATGTTTCATGCCTTCCATATTTACTTAACTAATCCTGTATTTTTTTTATTTTCTTTCATCTGAAAAGAAATTCCTCTCAGCTTTGAAGTAATCCTCTGTATACCTTTCCCCTTATCAGGCTTCTTAATAAAAATGTCTTCATTTGTTTTTAATTCTTAAAGACTAAGAAGATGTTTTTTGGTAACTAAACCTGATCTTAGAGGTTTACGACCAAAACTTCAATAAATGGATAACAAATCAAATTTCAATTCGGATTCGTTCTTCAATCACTAATCACTATCGAGAACAAATGAGTACTCTTTGCTTTGCTTCAGTGCTTCATTGATTATGGTGATTGTATCGATAATTATAAACATTTGTCAAGAGAATTCGGTAAAACTCTTCATTCCTATCACAACGGGGTTTTCAATTTCACAAAGATCAAACTTACGAATGAGCAAAATGAGAAACTTTCTTATTCCAAAAAGAACAACTGAAATTGAAGATATGGCAGCATCTGAGTGTCTCATTTATGGGCTAGAGAAAATCAATCAAAGGAAAGATAGTTTCCGATACAGAGAAGTTAAAAATTGATTTGTTGATTTGATGAGTGGATTTTCGGACGTATAAGAATTCGTTATTTAATGAAAATCAAAACATCCACTGGAGAAAATTCTCTACGTAATACGAAAATTCTTCTAATAGAAGACTTCTAAAAAGCTAATCAGACTAACATGGTGATGTTTTTTCAATTTTTTATGTATCAACAGGATAGGCTACTCGATAATAATTTCGTTATCAGGAATTTCTTCCTGCAAGAGTTGAATGATTGCTTTTCTAAGGTCAACTTTGGAACCAGCCATTAGAGAGGAGTATAGGATAATGATGACTAAAGACTATCTCTCGATCGCATTAATTATGCAACCAATAGAATCAAAGCAAATTTTGCCTCAAGGGTGTGAAACAAAATAAAATTTTGAACAGATTTATTGAACACAATTTTTACTCTAAGAATATTCATAGGTGTGAAAGCAGAGATTCGACATTCTAGAGGCTTGATAAATTTTCAATAAATCTGTAAAACCAGTAAACAGATTGAATAATGTTATTGTTTGTTTAAGGGGTTAAGATTGACAAGCCCATTTTTGAGGTGAAGAAAAATAAAAATTGAGAGATGAGAATAAAAATTGAGTAAAATCATCAAAAAATTGCGCGACTTTGAGTTAAAATATTATTGTTATGTGGGCTCTTGGATAGCTAGTTTATGGTACAGATGGGATGAGAAAAATAAGATCTATCGATTAGTACTTGTTGTAATCAAATCTAAAATTTAACGAACCTTTTGATATGATATGTCTACTCATAAGTAATAAGGTAATGGTGAAATTTATTTTGAGAGTAGAAAAATAGGTGATAAAAATTGACCGGCAAATCGGAATACTGATTGTATATTAAAGAAACAATGAGATTATTCAGTTTTTAAAAGTTTTTTGAGTTTTTTTTGACGAGCAATTGATGGTTCTTTTTTATGCGCTCCGTGAAATGATTATAGACCTCAACCCAGTTCTCACTTAGAGCGAATCATATTTTTTACATGAAAGAGGCAGATTAGTATGCCTGAAATAGGACATCATTTCGCAATAATATGGCATTATTTCTCATTATTTATATTCTCTCAACCTTTGTGAAAATTTTGAATGCAATCAAAATTTACTGCACTAATTAATATTTATTTATTCTTTAGAACGCAAGAGGGAAAGCTATTCTAGTGAGTAGAAATCCAATGAGTAATTTAATATAAAATAATGCGTAATTGTAAAATTTTAGAGAATAGGATAACTCATCGATGAAAAATATCCAGATATTGATTAAAATTTTCACACCCATTTTTTATTGAAAGGTCTATAAATAAAATTTGTAACACTTCACTTCGGGTACAGCAAAAAATTCTATTTAGGGAAAGGGTTTGCGTTAGCCAATGAGAATCAACCAATAACATGAGTGCCATACATTTCCCATTGAGTACTATTGTAGTCTATTCGAGTCTATGATTCTATAGTTTAAATTTTCATTGAAATTCATGTTTCAAAAATAAGACTTTCATGCCCGAAAAAAAACATCGAATTTCTACTGATGGAAGAAACATTAATGTTGAAGGATTGCTCGAATTAATGGAGAATCTCAAATACGAAGTGACCATACTCAGACAGACTTTGTCTTCGAAATAGTTCCAGTTAATGTCTCGAGTTGCTGGTTCTGCCAGCCAAATCAATATATCAGCTTCTATATCACAGTTTCCAAGTTTTGTAATTTTTCTTTATTGAAAATAAAAAAAATTGAACAACCACCGAGATACGAATTTCTCTAAAATATTAGTGGGAGTATTAATTAAATATTTCAAAAACGCAACTTTCAAGCATCTTAGTAGACTTAAATTAGCTTCGGTATGATTAAAGCTCTTTGCAACAGTATATTGAGTACAAATAGCTCTTGAATAGGTTCATTTTATTGCCTCTTGATTAAAATTTAGGCAATCAGATAACCAAATGTACCAATATTAGAATTTGTTATCACAGCAACGTATTAATTAATTTAATAAATTTTTTCTTTAGAGTAAAAAAAGTAAATGTAAGTTTGAATCCTATAAGAATTTTCGATACAAAGAAAAGCAAGAATCAAAAAATTGTACAGTCAATTTCACACATGATGACTCGAGATAAATTAAATTTTTCACGGAGGTTTTGAATTATACCTCTCTACCCCAAAATTCCAACCAATCAGCATTGAGCACTCATTAACCAATATGGAATAAGCAGTTTTTCCCCTCATCCTCAAATCTTTAAATCTTCTTAAAATTAACATACTTGAACTAGGTTTTGCTCATTATACATCATTTCTCCTCTTTTCAATGCACTAACAAACAATTATCTAAGAGGAATAATAACAAAGATAGAAGAACTCTGTTATTTCAAATTTTTACATTAAGAGACTTATAACATTTGATAGAGCATAAAATTTTATGCATTATTTCAAAAAATCAAATCATAATCACGAGATTTGCCAGAATAGTTCGAGAAACAAAATTTGAACCAAAAAAAACCATATTGAAAAATACATCATCATTTCGTATTCAGGGCGGGAAACCAATTTTACTCAGGAAATCATTCATTACGATATGGATTATGATAGAAAAAGTAAGTTTAAGAAAATAACAAAACAGAAGCTGAGAATGCGCCAAAGCTATCAAATAAATAGCTACAGTGAAGACAAAATTACCCAAATCCTACCTAGTCCAAGTTAGTTGGAGATTAAAGAAATAGGTGTTTCTGAACACATATAGAAAGTTTATATAGGTTAATAAGAAATTAGTCTTTCATATCTAGGCTGTCATAAACAGGTTTATTGAAAATTGTTAAGTAGTTGAATCTACGTCTCAATCGAATCAACTCCAATCCTCTGCCCCAGCAACTATTACTAAAAAGAAGAAAATTGCGAATTCAGAGAAGCCAACGAAAGTTGATAATCAAATTAACTCTCAACAATTAATTAGCACCCTGACTAAATCAAAAAATTCTAACAATTCTACACGTGCAATAAAGAAAAAAGGTAGAAAACGTAAAAGTTTAAGTGGTAAACCGTGAAGAGGAAATAATGCCCCTGGAGATAAGCAGTGTTATCACCTCCTTCCTTCCGTTAGTGCATAATATTGATCCAACTAATCAGAGGATGACAAAGAACATTAAAATTTTACTATATATATCAAGCCGGTGTAACAGTCTGAAGAGATTCGACGAAATATAAGCTTTATTACTAAATATTCACTTGATTTCTGAATCCTCACAATGAGTTTCTCATTTTATTCTGAATAAATTTAAATTGAAACCATAAGTTCTTTTTGTCTTAGATGCCTAGTAACGGCTTTTGTAGTTACTTGTCGTCCATGCATGAAGCCACTGAATCACAAAAGATTTTGTAAATTAATAGAGTCTTCTCTTCTGGCTTTAGCAAATGTTTATGAATCAAAATAAATAATATCTGAATTTTAAATACGATAATAAATTGTTTCTAGCATTTTCGCAGCTTTTTTTGCATATAAAAAGCATATTTATGTAGAATATTTTAGAGAATATATTCGAAGAAAAATGGTATATTTTTTGATCAATCTTAAAGGTTTAGCTTCACAAAAATTATTTTTCACCAAATTATCTGTTTTGACAACCTCATTTTTAATCTTAGACACATTCATAAACTTCGTATTCTCTATTTACTTACGTTCGGTTCGATTGAATTAAAGGTGCAATCAGCATATCAGATGTGAACATTAGTGCAAGAATTGATTGTTTTAAAATTTTTATCTAATTCTAATTTACCTATGAAGACTGCTAAAACAGAACTAAGAGCTGATCCCATAGCTATACCATCTTTCTGAATGAACACTTTGTCAGTACTAAAGACAAATTTAAAAAATCAATTACTTTGGTAACTTTAGTTGATATTAAGAATATGTGAAAGGTTCTTATATTATTTTTTATTAAAGAAAGAGACAATACAACATAATTTGGAACAAAAACTTAATTATTTAGGGCATCAAATGTAAGTTCTTTCAATTTATAAAAGTATGTTTCAAATATCTAGAGACCATTTTCTCCAACTATCAACGCTCCATCACTCATTTATTATCCAAAGTCTTAGAAAATATGTACTGCAGTGTATTATGATATGAAAATCTTGTTCCTGACCAAGTACCTTCAGATTATGTCCATATACAAAAACTAGAGTTTTAAATTGTAAATTGGCTTTTCTCTGCAGGTTTGAGTAGTCTTCACGCTAGTGAATAACCAGTTTAATTTCATCATAATATTAAATAACTTTATTAAGACCTTCAGCCGATGAATCCATTCTAAGTGTACAAGCTGTATATACTTGTATTTTAAAACATATAGTTGAGTTCATGCTGTTCATCTGGTTTAAGTCTGTTTGCTTGTGCAACTTAATTAACATTCTCCTTTTCCAATGCTTCAACCTTCTTGATGAATATTACAAGCGATACATCCTCTTCTATTTCAGTTAATATCGATGAAATTTTGTGGTTATCTCAGTATTCTCATAATGATCTGTTTTCCGAAATTCTCGCAACTGAAACATAACAATGTAACATAAGTGATAATACGTGGAGATGAGTAGATATACATTTGAAGTACCCTGTTTCGTGCCCACGATGCTCGGTTAAAATTATCTGAAAAAAAAATTTGAAAATGTTGACAAATATCATTTTAGGAAAGAAAATTCAAAATTTATTGCAATAATTTCACTTTCTGAGCTTGAAATATATAACTAACGCTTAAGATAAAGATCCTATCTTTCTATAAATTAACTCAATCTTTGAGATAACTTCCAAAACAATTCCAATGGGAAATTTTTAAAACTCTCTTCCTAGGAATTTTTTATAGGGCACTTCACCTATACATTATAATATTGCACGTGAAAAAATCGCTATGTAATATTTTACATCTGGGTTTTTTCTAATCAGATTTATTGAAAATTATTATTTTTTAAATTCTATTTACTCATGAATTAAATTATTGGTTTGTAGTAGAGAGGTAAGTATCTTTGAAATATTATCAATACATTTCAGAACATGTATGTTTAACGGTTGAGTTTTTCTTAATCAAAAAAATTCAAATCTTTCAATAAAGTCTCGTGAGTGTTAATTTTAAAACTATTCATGAAATTTTAACAAGATGATCAAATGTTTAAATCTTATTCTGAAGAAATAACTATTGCTGATATCACATTGGATTCAGCTTTTTGGTAGAAGCAGTTAACTTAAATCTGAGTCTATTGTTCTATTCTTCTGATTATCAGTACTTTATTATTGTAGGTCTATTCTACTGTTCTGATTTTACTAATCTGTTCGGACAATACTGATAGAGATAAAATCATGAAAATATTTAAACTATATTTTTGAACCCCCAAGTAAACTTGTGGAGAAAATCACTGTTGTAACGTTTGTAAGGCCAATGACTGAGACTGTATGTATATTTTGTTTTCCAGTGATTCAAGAATAATTTTTATATTTAAATGAAGTACTAGGGAGAGAATTTCTAAAGGATTCGGTAGAAGAATCCAATTTTCCCACTATATAATTCAATCGCAATTTTACAAGATATATTCTATGAAAATTATTGGAATTTTTTAATGTGACCAATAATTAGAATTAATCATTTTGAATATTGAGGTTTCGTGAGTCATTTCGAAATAAAAAATATTTTTCAAGAATATTTAGAAAAAACCATGTAAATATTGATTTATGGGAATGTTTTGCAAAAAAAATGATTGACTAAACTAATATGACTGGGTTTTCATTGCCTATTTTTCATTGAAAATCCAATAAATAAGTAAAAAAATATTCTATTAAAATAGAAGTGAAGGATATATATTAACACCAAATTTACATTTCTATAAGTATCATCATTAGTACCACTTTAAAAATGATGAAAGTTTAATAATTTAATGGAAATAACTTCCAATTGTGAAAGAAATAGTAAAAGTTAAAGTTTTAAGCTAAAAAACACCAAAACTCTCCAATAAATACCAACAAAAAAGCTCACATCGGCCAAGGTAGTTGAAATTATGGGAATAGTTTGTTTCTGAACACATATATAAGGTTTTTATTGATTGATAAAGAATTTCACCTCTTTGTTCAACACAGAAAATTTGAAATTGAAGCTACATGTTTTTTCCAGCGTAAGACGTCCAGTAACCGCGGTATCTTAATGTAGGTGATCATTAGATATTTTAGACATTTTATTAATAGTTCTTCCTATGTACGAAGCGTCAAATCACAATAGATTCTGTAAGCTAATAGAGTTTTCTCTTCAGGCTTGAATTTTTTGAAGTTTGGAAAAAATTTTAAATGTTCGAAAATACAACACTATTGATTTCTGTCCACTCCCTGTTTTCCCATTTTCACTGTAACAGATACATAAAATAAAATTATTTTTGAGTAAAAATACTAAATTGAGAATAGAGTTTATTCAGATGCTAAGACATGCAGAACAAATTAGACTTCTATCTTAACAGATAAGAAATTTATAGATAAGTCTGATTTCGATTGGATACTGAAATGAATTGATTGAACAGATCAGAGAAGATCAATATCGATTTTTATTGGGTTCTTACTTCACCATTACCAGAAGAGTATTCATTATAACTCGAATGTAATACTAATAAATTTATTCGATGATTTAGAGAAAAAGTGAGTATATCAATGTTTTGTAACTTTGTGCCATCAATTTTTGAACTGTAAAATTATATCTTGACTGTAGTATTATACTCTGTAACACTTGTCTAATTGGAAAACGTAAGCTGAATGATTTCCTCGAAGAGATTTTCGGGTTGCTCTCTTGGAGCCATGCTGGAGTTAAGAACGAACAAAATATTATTATTAGTTTAATATTCACGTATACTTACAACTGAGAAACTTAATGCGTTGTCTATTTCATCTTCTTTTGTATATGTTGTGCGCAATTTAGAAAGTTGCACAATTCTGAAAGATTTCATTCTCTTCCTATTTTGGTTGACTAATTTAGGAAGATTATTTGTGGTATATGCTTGTTTGACCTTTGCAATACATCGAAAAACATTGTGCACACATACGTAGTATAGTAGGCTTATTTTCTCCTTCTCTCTCCGCCCCCCACTTTCATACACACATATGTAAACCTTAGAAGGAACAAATGTATAATACAAGTTTCTCTTAAGACCCCCTTTTACATGTTCATTGGTCGACCAAAATAGGAAGAGAATGAAATCTTCCAGAATTGTGCAACTTCCTAAATTTCGCACAACATATACATGATATTATAGTGAATTGAATTCATTTCTCTGTGAAATACTGAAATAGATGCATTCGGTTTCATTATGATGAAAGTATTATCTACATATTTTTTATACATATCTGTATATCTATTGATGATCTGGTTCATTTGTATACCACAGCTGGTGGGCAATTTTAATATGTTAGGAACACATGGGTATTTTCCCTGTATTTCTGTGTTGCTTAGTTGAGGTTCATTTTTCGCTCCTGAGCGGGGATCTACACTTCTGGTTGTGAAAAATATCTTTTTTGATCAACATTGTTTGTATTTGGTTCACGCTAGAAGAACGTTGAATGACTTTATTTAGGCTTTTGCAATTAAAGGAAATACTATCAACTAATGTTGAGTTTAAAGTTGACTATACATTTAGAATATATATTTTTTCGATCCAAAATCATAATTTGAATCATTAAGGGATCTATTATTTTTACTGAAAATTTAAGCATTTTCTTCGAGTGTTTGGTAAGCTGAAAGATCAAATTGAGAATAAAGATATTGTTGGACATAAACACTGTAAAATTTATGCTAATGTTACCCATTACTTGATATAAATTTTCAAAGCAAAAAAGTTTGTATGTTTTAAAATTTCGCCTATTTAGCCTGTAAAATATTATAGTTTAATTTTTCAGAGCCGATGTTGTTAATTTAATCATTGACATACAAAAAAAAACTGTGAGATCTTCATAAACCTTTGTTTTTTCTATGGATTGTTACAAAAAGTCTAATCTACATTTTTTACAATAGATTTGAATCTTTTTTAAAAAAGTCAAAGATCTAAGAAATGAAACTTGCAACATTCTAAAATATTTATGTATTTCTTCTAGACATGTTTTTTGTTGACCACATATTATAAGATGGGGTGTCGAGATCAGAATTGTAATTTTAAAATTTCCCACTTCACGAAAGATACAAATTCGCGTAAAAATAACTGCTAAAAAACAAGAGATATTTAAGCTTAACGATAAGCCAAATGGAATAAAATTTGATGAAGAAGAAACACACAAAATTTTCTGGAGCATTACAAGTTTAATTTTTTTGTTCTATTCATGAGGCCAGTTTTTTTTGAAATTTTGTTAAGATCGCTTAACTCTTTCCAGAAAATATTTCTTTTGAACACACATATTAGGTTTATACACGTTGATGAAAAATTTCTCCTTCACCCACACATCTATGCTGTTATCTTCTGGGTTTTTGTATAAGATGGAAAAATTAGAAATTGAAGCAGCATGGTTTTCCTGTTTTAGATCTCTGGTCACCGCGGTGTCTTTATTGAGGTGATCATGCGATCCTGTAAATCTTTCCAACCGGATCCCTGAACAAAATAACCTTCTTCGTACAATCTTATCTTCTAACTCTAAGCTCTATTACACATATGGCCAGTTGAATTTTTACCGCGAATGTCTTGAAAGGAACCAATTTCCAAGATCTTTTTGGAAGAAAGTCCCCAGAGATGTTCGTTTTCATAGAGAAGAACAAGTCATCCTCAAGGTTAGAGAAGATATTCAGAAATTCGAAGAACGAACTCGAATTTTACTAAATTTCATTGCTAATAAGTTGGTTCTCATGGAAATCGATAATGATTTTAATGATGCTTTGCTAAGTTTCTTCGTTGAATCGGGTGAAGCTATAAGCAACCATAAATATGAACCCTTGTTCGAAGAATTTGGGAAATGCCTTTGATTTCATGAAAAAGGATTCTTCAACTTCACAGATATAGGATTATCCAAGGATAAAAAAGAAATCTTATCTCTCGGCACAAATTTTTATATTCCTAAAAAGAAAAACGAAATTAAAGATAAGGCAGCGTTTGAACGTTTAGTAAATGAACTAGGTCTAACCAATAACCGCAAGGACAATTCAAATACAGAGAAGTTTAAACTTGATCTTTTGACTATATATAGAAGTTTTGATCGTAAACCTCTAGGATCTAGTTTACTCTCTAAGAAACATTTTGATGCACTTAAAGAATTAAAATCTAATGAAACATTTTTTCCTACTAAGCCTGACAAGGGTAAAGATATAGTGATAATGTATAGAAATGATATCTTAAAACCTATACATACTTATTATGTTGTTAAAGATACTTTTGATTTTGTAGAAAAAGTGAAGGATTTAAATATAGAATCTAGAGAAATGATTTAATTAGACATTATTTCTTTATTTCCTAATGTACCCATAGAAGATACCCTTATGATAATAAAATCTTTCATCGATGAACATGAAGGTTTTGATATGAGTACAGTTGTATCAGAAAGTAAAGTCCTGCTTAGAAAAATGACTCTGCTAAAATTTCTAAAAAAAACCTCTCGTCTTTCTATCCAGCATGACTGATGGTCAGCAACCTCAGAATATCTTTCAGGAAATAAGGCAACTAATGTCCCGCAAAATTTCTTTAATTTTGCTATTTGATTATCGACAACTTTTTTTTCAATTATTATATTTCATTCATTGCTCAATTCTATTAACTTTGTGATTCATCTTAGACTGAAAAAATACAAGATAATTAAATTACAAAATACTGTCTAAAATTTACAAAAATGTAATTTACTATTACATCCTCGGAGGTGGTAAAAATTTGTATATCAATATATGATACTATCAAAATTGGATTAAATTTTTTTCTGTAAAAAAAATAGCATGTTAATATTGGTTTTTAGAGAGTTTTATTTTTAATTTTGATATTTTCCCAAAGATAAATTTTGAATAAGTAGTTTTTTATTATCGTGGATTTTAATCAATGAAATTCAAGGTCATTTCAAGGTTACAATCGAGACCATATGTCATTAAATTCTCTCTAAAACTATTTTATATCTGCTTGGAAAAGAATACTCAACATACCTTATATATATTTGTGATCTAATATTAATGATTTTATATTCAAACCTAGTGATTTTTTTATAAATAGACTTAAATAATAATTTTGAAATCTGTTGAATAATTTTTTTATTTACAAAAATCTATTTAATATCAAAATATTTCATTGATAATTTATAATCTTTCCTGTACTTTCTATGATTTTCTGTAAACGTCGTGGAATGCACTCAATACATTTGTCCACTGCAGATTTTACTTCAGGAAAACTAGCTAGGCGTTGGACTTTTTCATTAATATCGTTCGAGGAATCATCACCAGAGACCATGTACCTAAGAATATAATAATAGATTTTCAAATTTTAATGAAATTGATTGTATTTATACTAACTAGTATCTCTTCATTATGCCAAAAATATTTTCAATGACATTAATGTCAGGACTATTTGCTGGGAAATCAACAACTCTTATCCTGGATCTGCTTAAACATCCTCTGACATAAGCCGAGTCGTGCACTGGTGCATGATCCATTAGAACGTATAAATTTTCCCTACGATATCCCTCATAATGACGGATATTCTAGGTCATAAGACTTAAGAAAGCTCTACCATTTATATTGCCTGAGGCCGGAGTGAGAGTAATAACTTTGCCATATTTGATGCTCGCGAAAAACATAACTTTCTTTGGAAATTTATCCTTTCTTATCGGCTTTGTTTTGTCTAACGTCAAAACTCTTCCCTATCCAGAGTACTTTTGGTTGGATAATGTAACTTCATCAGCATAAATAAGACTCATCCAATACTCAAGCGGCTTGTCAACATTTTTCCGGGCAAAATCCAGCATATCTTTCTTGTGCTTGTCTGTTAAGTTTGGTACTGTTCGAGTATTCACCTGTTCAATACCAATCCTTGACATTGGTGTGTGAAGAGTTCTAATTTTGTGGAATTCATAACTAAAACTAATTATCAACTTTATTTCATTTGATTTTGTAAGCTTTGTATAAATAATAACTTTTATATTAGTGTGTGATAAAATAAGCATTCTTTGAGCCACATTATCAGTGAAATCTTTAAACTTTGATAAAAAATAATATTTTACGGATATAGGAGTTCGGATTGTGTGTCTGTCATTCTTAATACGACTAACAGTTTTTATAGACACTCCAGTATGTTGAGCTATCTCTCTCAAAATCAAATTAGATTGGAGGAGACTTTGGATAACACGTTTTTCATCTTCATTGATCCTTTTCATATTGTTGTGTTAGATTATAGTGATTTTCACATATTATTAAAACAAATTACTATTCTATCCTTTATAGTTGTTTAAAAACTGTTGGCACTTTTTTGATTTCAGTGAAAATGATTAAAATTACATTTTAGTGGAGTAGGTAATGCCGAGCTTCTTCGAAAACATTTGAATTTGTTGGTGAGTCGGAACTCATTTTCAGGATTTGAAGATAAGACGAGTAATTAGTGATAAAGCTTTTATTTCGCCGGATCTCGAGAGAAACCCCACTCCCTCCCCAATCGCATTCCCAAACCAACCAATAAGAGGATACACTTTTGTTAATTAATTTAATATATAAATCAAGCCGGTGTAAGAGTCTGGTGAGATCCGGCGAAATAAAAGCTTTATCACTAATTACTCGTCTTATCTTCAAATTCTCAAAATGAGTTCCGACTCACCAACAAATTCAAATTACATTTTAGTATTTCAAGTGAAGTTTTCACACTAATTTTGTGGAATTCATAACTAAAACTAATTATCAACTTTATTTCATTTGATTTTGTAAGCTTTGTATAAATAATAACTTCTATATTAGTGTGTGATAAAATAAGCATTCTTTGAGCCACATTATCAGTGAAATCTTTAAACTTTGATAAAAAAGAATATTAAGATGTTCTATTTAAATATCGTAGATTAAAGTTTCATAAAAACTCTCCTCAGATATTTTATATGCTTGAAGAAACCATGTAGGGACTTACTTTCTGATACAACTGTAGTGACGAAATAACAGATCTTATTAGGATATGTTGTATCAATGTTCCTTTGTCATTTCAAAACAGAAAGATGGAATAGCAATGAGATCTCCTTTAAGTCCTCTTCTAGCAGATATTTTCTTAGGATGGTTAGAACTAAATAAAATTTCTGAAACTATCAATTCTTTTACTGATGTTTACATCAGATATGTTGATGAAACTTTTATTATAATGAAACCTAATGAAACTGTAGACGATTTCTTTACATAGATGAACTCATTTCATAGTAATATTAAATTTACTATGGAAAGAGAGTCTAACGGTGTTTTAAGTTTTAAGATGTCAAGTTAACCAGAAGAGAAGATGGATCAATTCTAAGAAATATCTTTAAGAAAAATACTGACAACGGCAAATATCTCCATTATGCCTGTTTTAATCCAGTTTCACATAAAGTTGGCTTAGCAATTGGTCTAGGGAAGAGAATACGGAGGATTGCTAGTTCGGAAGAAATAGAGACGGCGAAGTCTTGTTTAATGGAAAATGGTTATCCAGCCAAATTTGTGGACATGTTCATCAATCAACGTTTAGTTAGATATGAGATTGTCAATACAGAAGAAGGCGAGATAACAAAAGTTTTCATGAAACTGAACTTTAATGGTTTTAGTAATGATGTTAGGAGAAGACTCAATAATCTTATCGATCAACATTATGACAATATACAATTGAAAATTGTAATCAAAACTCAGAGATTGTTCAGTTTAATCCATAGGGATTTACTTGACCCTCAAGAAAATACTCTATTGATTTACAAGTTTCAGTGTGACTGTGGTGCTTCGTATATAGGGCGTATTACTAGAAAGTTGTCAACAAGATCACCTCAATAAAGACACCGTGGTGACCAGACATCTAAAACAGGAAAACCATGCTGCTTCAATTTCTAATTTTTCCATCTTATACAAAAACCCAGGGGATAACAGCACAGATGTGTGAGTAAAGGAGAAAATTTTCACCAACATGTATAAACCTAATATGTGTGTTCAAAAGAATTATTCGTTTAATTTTCAACTATCGTGGCCTATGTGAGCTTTTTTACCTTTTTCTCTTCACTGTTGCTATTTATTGAAGAGTTTTTGGTGTTTTTTCAGCTTACATAATATTCCTACTTCCATTCATGACTCTTATAATCTTCAACTTTTACTATTTCTTTGTAAATTGTAAATTATTATTTTTCATTTGAACGATAATATTGTCGAACGTCATCAAAAATATTACTATTATTTGGTTCTGAACTCATGATGGAAGGTTAGAGAAAACGGACGTATATTATAGTGATTAACGTTATATTTCGCCAGGTCTCTTCAGACTCTACCCTGGTTAACATATAAATACTATCACAATGCGAACCAAATAATAGTATTATTTTTCATTCAAATTTAAGCTTTTATCATTTTCAAAGAGAGACCACTGATGATCCTTTGGTTCTAAATATATCTTCCTACATATTTCTTAATTATGTATTTAAGTGGATTTTCGGAAGTTTTTGAACATCAACGTTAATCACTCGAACGTAATATGGATTAAATCTGTAAAAGTAATCAATCACTAGGATTTGCAAGACATTTGAAAAAGAGAAGCCTGAAAAAGAAAAGGGGCAATTGGAAGCGTTGAAAATATCTAATGTATTTCTTTCGTCAATAGAAAAACTTGTTCTCAGCTCATTATTATTTTTTAAACTCAATTATAGTGTAAAATACTCAGGCCGAGAGATATATAAACGTATAAATTTGATCAAATTAGATTTATTTTGCTCTATGACTGAAATAATATTCAAATTAAGTTTAAATTATTATATTTAAAATAAAACCCTGCATCTTACAACTTAAAAAGTTAAATATATCATTTTTAGAAAATTGAAGCGTAAGATAAAATGTTTAGTTATTTTTCAAATAATTTGAATAATAATGACTTAAAATAACTAAAATTAATTAAAACTATTATTGATGAATTTGAGAGTTCATGAATTTTACAAAAATTTTATTTTCTCATTAAGGTATAATATTTTATCAAAATTTTCAAAAGATTTTTCGGCAACTGATTCAAAATATTAATGCTTTCCACAATAACAGGATAAATTGAATACACAATAAATCGCGCCAAATATCCTGTTCTACACTGTATACATGTATTACACGATAGAATATAGTTTTAAACAAATAAGACTCTAAAATTAAAATATGTACTTTACGTATTAAAATATGAATACGTGAATTTGAAAAATAGTTAGTTTGAATAAATAGTTACCTACCTAGCAATGCCAAGGAAAAGAACCTCTTCAGTATGGGATCATTTCTCAACTTTAGAAAGTATGTTGAAGTTCTCTAGTTTAAGAAAAAAATTTTTGCAATTATTGCTTACATCAGTACGAACCGAATAGCGGGTTTGAAGGAATGATAGATCACCTCAAGATACATTCCAATGTAGAATCTGTTGATAGATTTCTTGAAAATCATCACCGGAAAAAGGTAACGAATAAATTAATTTTCAGTTAATAAAATTGTCGACAAGCCTCAATGAAACAGAAGATATAAATTGTCTCAAAACAAATAGACATTTTATTTCCCTTGTTATGAGTGCTTGGGCATGAATGAAAAGAGTATCAAATGCTTTTTTCGATGATGCCTTCTCCAAATCTGTCATTCAATTTTTCACTGGAATTGATTACCCAAACACCAAACCAAGAGAAAATCATTTCGATTCCTTGTGTGAAATAATATTCAATAATGAAGTAAAATTTATTCTTTAATAAATTTTAGAAACTAAAACTAACAGACGATGAAAATTCCTAAAAGGGGGAGAATTTTCACGCTGTCAAGCCGACAAGAAAAAGAAAAATGTATCCCGCAGTTTGTTGTATTTTTACCCCAACTTCCTATACTGCCAACAAATAAACATTTAACTATTATAACATAAAAACACTCATAGAATAAGAATACTAAAAAATAAATCATGTGACATTAAAACTCAGATCAAGAAAATGATCCAAAAAATACTCAACGCTGATTGGTCAGACAGTGATCAAACCCCAAATGTATAAATAGCCAGGAAGGAAGAAATCGAAAATTCATTTCATTTCATTCATCGCCATCATCATTACACCCAGAACTACAATCACGCTTGTACACACGCACGTCGTCTTTCTTCTCTATTAACCTTATCCTTGTACATACGCTCAACCTTCAGATTATAAAATACACACATTCTTTCTAATTCACACCTGCTTGTAAAACTTCAAAACACAATTGAAAACATTAAAGAAGATTTTCATTCATTTCTCAATGAAAATCCTCATTTGAAAGCCGCTCTAATTTTAGCTGTTGTCACTGACGGAGCTCCAAGTCTTTCTGCTGATAAGGCTGAGAAACAACTTTTGGGAGGTTATCATTATGACAATATTGATGATGTTATCAGAATGTTTAGAGATAATCAAATATTATCAGAAGATGTAGAGGATGTTGATTATCTTCCTGATTTTAGAGTAAGTTTTTTCTATTAATGCATTTAGAAAATTTTAGAGTCATTTCAAAATTTAATATGGCGAGATTTTTCAATGTTTTTAAACTTTAAGTTGAAAATCCTTGTTGATTTCAAGGTCTGAAAGGAATCAAACGTTATTTTTTAGGATCACCAACAGACAAAGAAAATATTTATTCTTATTCATTTTTTCGCAAAAACACTCCATTCACGTGCAAAAGTCTACTTCATATTTTCGATCATTTTTACTGCTTTGAAATTGATGAACTAGAGTGATCCAAGATCATTTTAAAGTGACGGGGTTTTTCAAAAAAATGAATAAGAGAAAATATTTTCTTTGTCTAATGATGATCCTGAAAATAACGTATGATTCCTCGCAGACCTTGAAATCAACAAAATTCTCAACAAAAATTTTAAAAATCCCGCCATCTCGAATTTGAAAATGTCTCTAAGATTTTCCAAAAAGAACAATGTAGAAATTGCAGTGTTTTTAGAAAAAAAACCTTTCTCAAATCAGTGAAAGTGTACATTTTGATTCAGTTACCAAAATATCAAAAATTTCGATACCTTGATGAGGAAAATGAGATTTTTGTAAAAATCATGAATTTTCAAATTCATCGAGAATAGCATAAAGAATAAATTTTACTTCATTATTGAATATTATTTCACACAAGGAATCGAAATGATTTTCTCTTGGTTTGGTGTTTGGGTAATCAATTCCAGTGAAAAATTGAATGACAGATTTGGAGAAGGCATCATCGAAAAAAGCATTTGATACTCTTTTCATTCATGCCCAAGCACTCATAACAAGGGAAATAAAATGTCTATTTGTTTTGAGACAATTTATATCTTCTGTTTCATTAAGGCTTGTCGACAATTTTATTAACTGAAAATTAATTTATTCGTTACCTTTAAGAGCGATAATAAACAATATTGAATAACATGGTAAAATCTCAATAAATAGAGAATAAGAATATCAAAGGGGATAAGTATTTAATTTTTTAGCATCAACACTAATTCAAAGCAAGATAAATGAAGTCTTCTCCTTACTTGCACTTGTAAATCCGAGTATATTGGCCAAACCAAAAGACGTCTAGAGGATAGAATCGAAGAGCACCTCTACACTGGCCAAACTGCAGTGAGAGAGCATTTGAGGACACGCAAGGCAGACGTTTCCAACCAAAACTTTGAAATTATCTATAGACCAACCGGAAACAATGTCCACGCACTGAAAGCAGCCGAAGCCTATCTAATAAACCAAGATAAGCCAAACCTTTGCATCCAGAAAACCTTTGTCAAGCCGAAAAAAATAGAACCAATAATCTTTATTTCCTATATGTGTTATAACTATGGCTGCCAAAATGCTATTTTTGCTATTTCTGATATGTTGCTAGAATTTTAATCAGATTCATGAAATAAACATTCTAAAGCACTTTGGATGCATATTAACGAAAATAATTTTGCTATTTTTTTTGCTATTCGAAATCGAATGCTATTTTTTTGCTAAATAATTGCTATTTTTTGGCTTTTTTTTCTAGACTAATCCCTTGTCTCAGATAAAATAAAACAAATAGTTTTATTCTTGCTTACTATCCCGATGAGATAGTACATTCAATTGATGCTGTTTCTAAGGCGTCTGAATCTTGTAACAAGGCCTAGTCTGAAAGCTTTTGATTGGTCCTGCAAACATCAAGCTTAGAATATTGTCAATATCATTCATTAAATTTCTGTCCAAGCAGTAAGACGCAACACTCTACCCTTTTCAGCTGAATTCAAGCTGAGTAACGATACAGGTTTCGTATTTTGCAAATTACGTGAGTGTGCATTCAAGGGTACAAAAGAAGATCATATAATCAAACACAGAAGTACAAAAAAGCATCAAGAATTACTGAATATGAATCTTAGGCAAACCTAGATTGAAGTCCGGAACGATCATCAAGCAAGAGTAATCGCCAATAGATTTATGAAGTCGGGAATTCCTTTGAATAAACTAAAAGACCCAGCAATCAAAGAAATGTTCTCCGAATTAGGAGTTCAGCTACCAAGTCGAACATTCGCAATGTCATTTCTAGACGTTTTATATGAAGAAGAAATCAATCGACTTAAAACTCTTATGGAACACAAGAAGATTTTTCTCATAGTTGACGAAAGTAGGATCAATAAGAAGAGAATATGCGCGTTATGATAGGTGATTTGGAAAAACCTGAAATTACATGTCTGTGAAGTGACTGAAGTTCACGGTAAACTCGATTACTTATTCATTATTGAAACAATAGAAAAAGTTCTGACTGATATTGGAATTAAATCGGATAATTTTTGCCTTCTTTAAGTGACGCTGCCACCTACATGATTAAGGCACAAAGTAATCTTAAATCAATTTACGCAAATTTATTCCACGTTACTTGCTTCGCACATCTTCTACATAATACCTTTATGATGATCAAGAACAAATCTGCTTCGGTTAATGACCTGATTTCATCAATCAAGGCAGCTGTAGTTAAGAACGACTCAAGA
>SSNU01000089.1:56200-70752 GCA_012064415.1 Gyrodactylus bullatarudis
ATTATTATTTTCATTCAATTATTTAACTCTTATCATTTTTAAAGTGATACCACTGATGATCCTTTAAGAAATACGTATTTGGTGTTAATATATCTTTTATTTCTATTTTAATATGATTTTAAGTGGATTATCGGACGTATTTGAGAAATTACGTGAATTATTCAATCAGAAAAATCTGTCAATAGCTGATTTTATATTTCAATGAATATTTTCCATTTCATAAAAAGATCAAACCTGCCTCGATTTCTTGGTAGCCACCATGGAACATCAATTATATTAAACCATTTCCTCACCATTGACTTTTAAAACAAAAATTGTTTTAGGTGAACAGTAGTTTTGATATATTACATTTTCTGACATTTTATTGAAATACCCGAAAGGTAGTTTTAGGCATCGTAATTTATTTTTAATCGCAATACACGTTAACATAGGAAATATACTTAAAAAAATGTCCAAAGGTCACGAGTCCTATCTTATAGACAACCAGGAGAATTTCATACATAAAAGGATTTACTACTGTACCCTTCCAGTACCATGACTACATGTTACCAACATTAAATCATTTTTTTATTTCTGTTAACTCAGGGGGAAAATTCCTGCAACTAATTATTATTGATTTAGTTATGTATCTAAGTGGCTAAATTAAGGATGTAAACTCTGCCAACTCAGAAACAAAATTTATGAGCAATTAATTTCTAGATATAAATTTGTGAAGTTAATTTTGCGACCTTTGATTTCTCATGAAAATCTAATTTCTGAGATTTAATTGTATTAGAGAAAAATTAAAAAATCGATTGTGCTGGATAGCCTTTGAAATGTTTTATCTATAAAAAAGTATCTGATTATAATATCGATTTTAGAATCAAGTTGCAGTTAGTTGAATTGGCTTATATCCTACTTAAAATCTAATTAATTTTTATGAAAAAATATATTTTTGCGGCTTTCACAACTTTCAACCTGATAACTCAGGATATAACTCAGTGTTCTTATAAATTCAACCTACTTGCAAAATGTGGTCACTAGTAATTACTATATATATCCATATGAATCTAACTTGATGGAGATTGTCTTCTCACGCCTTGATGTTAAAAATTCGGTAAACAAGTGTCAATTCCATTAGAGATTCAAATAATATTCAACTCACGGTGACAGATGTAGACGCGTTTTGCCCTTATTTGGACTTGTCAGTACACCATAACCAGGATTCGAAACCGGGTCTTCAACTTTGTGAGGCGAAGCTTCTAAGCACCAGACCACCGTGAGTTGAAGATTATTAGACTCTCTCATGGAATTGACATTTTCTTATCTAATTTCTAACATCAAAGCGTGAGAAGACAATCTTCATTATTTTAGATTCATATGAATAAATGTAAGCTATTCTGGAAATAGTCTTCGCATATGCCGAAACCAAGAAAGTATTCATTTTTCAACAGAATTGAAGGTAAAAACATAAAAATAAGAAATTAATTTAAAGATTAAGAAATTTTGTGATCTGAAGATCCATTATAAAAAATTTTAGAGACCTTCAAAATTGTGAGAAATATTGTTCTAGGGACAAAGTCAATAACAAAAAGATTTTTTCAGAGAAATCAAAAGACCATCAGAAGTTGTGTTAATTAATGAAAAAATTCTTCAAATAGATTTTCTCATTAAATTTTTCGAGCAAATTTTCAGAATCACTAATTTTATTCAAGTTCATAAAATTAAAATGTATTATTTTAAAACAAAAGTTGTTTTTCAATTACTTTTTGTTTAAATTTTAATTTTCAACACTTTTAAAATATAACTGAATTAACGTTTGTAATCAGCATTTGTTGATTAATTTTAACTCGGCTTGAAAATATCAAGAATCTTCACAATATGAGAGATTAAGAAATAAATAATTGCTGGAAGCTTCAATAGATGCCAAAAGTCATCGAAATTTTTTCAGAGAAGAAATAAAAACAGGCTTCAAATTATCTGGCTTTGAAATCATCTTCGTCTTCAGCTGCTGTATTTTTTTCTTTAATCTCTTTAGACTGTAAGCTTGTTTAGAAACAACAGGCTCACAACTCATGAAAACTTTCAAGCTAAAACCCTGATCTTAAGTCTGTTGAAAACTTAATACACTTATTGGATAAATTTTGTTGAAAGTCTATTGTGAAAATTAAGATAGAAAACTGGGATTCAAACAGCCTAGTATTGAATTTTCTTCAATTTTAAATTTAAAAAACGCAATTTATCATGGGCTTCGAAGTGGTCTAAAGACAGAAATTAATTTTTATTTTTGATTAAAAATCAATTTTCATTAATTTTTATATTTACTCATAAGTATGCCTTTCATTATTTATTTTTTTAAGAACAAAAATACTATTGAATTCAATTTTTAAATTAATTTTTGGAATGAAATGAAAATGAAAACTAATGAAAAGTAAAGAAATTATATTTGAAATAAAATCAAAATACTTGGAAGTAAACCTGATTTAAGAAAAAAAATTTCACTTTATTGGTTTTTTCAAGAGCGGAATCCAGAATGATCTTCGATCAACAAGTCAGGGTTGAAAAATTTCTGATCCAATTTTCTGGGTCGATCAAACGAGTAAGGGTCAAACTTCCTCAAAAATTCTGATTTATTAGGTAAGAAATCTCTAACTTGTTAGATAAACCTTTTGTGATGAATTTTTTTAAAATATTTTTTCAACCCTGTTTTTGATCCAGGATCTGAGATCTGATCTTGATCGGAAAAAATTATTTTTTCTTCCAAAATTGATCTTTATCTATCCCTCTTTCTGCGATATAATTTATTTGGTTCGAAATAAAAAAATAGCTAAGAAAATCATATTTTTAACGTCAGCATCAAATCTAAGGCGAAGACTATTTCCAGAACAGCTTTAATAACAAACCAAAAATGTTTTATGCCATCCTAGATTTTATACTACATTGTAAAACGTTTTCAGAATGAATAATTAAAATAGTCTTTATTGATATTCTAGGAAATTCATAGACTATAAATTAATTTAAATTCTTTCTCACTTGAAGACAGATTACGAAGCGTGAGTATAAAACCTAAAATTTCCATACATGAGTATCATTTTACGTAAGTGAACAGCGTAAGTTAAAATATTTAAAAAAAATTGAAATTGATCTGGGACTTTTATGCTGCAAACCATGGAATTTTGACGATCTCCAGCATCTAAAGCTTTGACAGAAGAATAAAATGTAACATAGGAATACCTCACAATGATTCTGCTCTATCTCTTATCCTGTAGCAAGACACCAAGGAATCACATCGTCAACTCCGCCTATTGCACTGTTTTTCTGAATGCAATTTGTATGTATTTCTCCTTGAATCAATTTTCCATGAAATATAACCAGAATAAATGCTAAATTATCAATATAATCAACTAATGGATAGTGCAGCACCTATACTTACAAAGGTTTACTAGAATTATTTCGTTCTAGGTGCTTGAGTAATACAGCCCACATGAACGTCTTATTTAGTAATGGATTAGCCCATGTCGCTGAATTTTACAGCTTGCAAATAAATCCTACTGTGACTTGTACGAAAGCTATATCTAGGGTCTCGAAATGTCTCAAAAAGCAAATTTCATCAAGCAAAAGCCAGAATTATAAAGAACTCAAAAATGCGTTTTATTTTTTAATTAGACATATTAAGTATTATTTTTTATCTTGTCATAAAATAATACCTTATTTTTATTAACATCGATTTAAATTCAATAAAAAATGTGATAAAAAAGAAAATACTTTTCTTGATTTTGATTGGCTATTATTAGTTTTTACGTAATACTCTATTAGTTTGTATTAACACTATTACAGCTTTTATTTTGATTGATCGATAGCAGTGTTTAGTAGTCGATCCCTATTACCCTATGTACACGAATACATTGTCGACCAATCAAATTTGAGCATGCAACATCAAACAACCAAGAATTATGCTATTGAATATTTCTCAATCTAACTTGTCAATAATACGTGAGCTTGCGTCCAAAAAGGCCTTTAAGTATAAAATGAGGCACCCAAATGAATTTATTGTTACCAGATTTTGTTTCAATAAAAAGATGCTTCTCGAAACTTGTTCTATTGATCGAGAGATTCAAATCTAGAAACTTCCATATAGCAATGGCAAACCAAGAACTGATCCATCCTCACTTCGAATCAGACCTAATTCATTTAGAGATTTTTTTGGATAAAAGGCTTGCTCTCAATGAAATATCCAAAACACGCAAAATACATATCAACAGAAAGAACCTTATTTGTATATGGTATTATTAAATGCCCAAGCAACAAGTTGTGACGTTAAGACATCTTTTTCGATCATGCCGACATTTGTGAATCCAAAAAGAAACTTCAAGAAAAATAATTTTGAGTTTATGCTTCATTCAAATAAGCAAATTAATCTTTTTTTAAATAAAGATACTACTACTTAGTACTTTTGAATCGAGTTAAATTCAGCGATATGGGCTAATCCATATATTTAATGCTAACGTATATTTTAGTCCCTCTCTTTCATTCCAGTGGGTCACATACGGACCAAATTTCAAACAAATATACTTCTATTCCAACCCGCTATTAGCACAAGAGTAGACAACCCGTCAATTAAGCGGAAACGTAAGAGAAATATTTGTCAGTTGCTAATCGATGGATTCTTGAAAGGCCCTAATCTAATGAAGAGACAAAAGTAATGAGTCCATGGATACAGGAAGAACTGTGCTCCCATCCACCCCTAAGGGATTTAAATAATTGCATTGTAAAAGTATATAATTCAAGCCCGGAATTAAGTCTGAAGAGACCCGGCGAAATAAAACGTTTATCACTTATTATTCGCTTGTTTTCTAATCTTCCTTATGAATCTAAATCACATCTGAAATATACTTCTATTGATCAATGTAATCAATTTTTTCATGGAAATAATAACCTTATAGTCAGGTTTTATTGTGGAAAAATAAATATCCATACCCTTTTACTTATGAGTATGCCCGAAATAAAGGTCTTATTTGTGATTCATTAGCGTTATATTATTATTATTGATGTTATCATTCTCATCAGAAGCAGAAATAAGTAGAAGAAGTTCACAGTGCGTTACGATAAAATTAATTTAAGCTATAAAAAATATTCTTGAATTTCATAAACTAAAGTGCTGATATTCACTAAAAATAATCGATTGCCTAATCATAAGTGCAGCCTTTACATTCAAAATATTTAAATATAACTAAGAATTTCACTTGTGAGTCAAACTTATCATCTTTTAGCTTTATTTGATTTATTTATCACATAGGCCAAAAGTTGACAAAAATAGTTGATAATTTTCAAGTTAACAGCATTACTAATAGAGGTAAATACAAAAACGATAGGGTGTGTAAAATGGCTGTAAAAAGCTCTACATTATTATCACTATGGATGTCCGAAGAAAGATAGCTTGTTTTCAGCAAAATTCAGCAGGAGAGTTGACGGCATATTATATGAAATATTTCGTTCTAGGTGCTTAGGTAATATATGGGCGACATAGGCTAATGGACAGCGATGTGGGCTAATCCATTACCAAATAAGACGTTCCTGTGGGATATATTACCTAAGCATCTAGAACAAAATATTTCTAGTAACCTTTGTAAGTATACAGTTGTATCAAAAAGTAAAGTCCTGCTTAGAAAAATGACTCTGCTAAAGTTTTATTTAACTTTGCTATTTACTGGCTTATCGACAATTTTTTTGATTATTATATTTTATTCATTGCTCTAAAAATTTATTGTAATTCATCTTAGTCTGAAAAACAACATGATAATTAAATTTCAAAATACTGTTTAAAATTTAAAAATTGAAATTCTTTCTAAAAAAATTTTATAACTGCTTGGGATAGACTACTCATTAATGATTTTATATTCAAACCTAGTGATTTTTTTATAAATAGACTTAAATAATAATTTTGAAATCTGTTGAATAATTTTTTTATTTACAAAAATCTATTTAATATCAAAATATTTCATTGATAATTTATAATCTTTCCTGTACTTTCTATGATTTTCTGTAAACGTCGTGGAATGCACTCAATACATTTGTCCACTGCAGATTTTACTTCAGGAAAACTAGCTAGGCGTTGGACTTTTTCATTAATATCGTTCGAGGAATCATCACCAGAGACCATGTACCTAAGAATATAATAATAGATTTTCAAATTTTAATGAAATTGATTGTATTTATACTAACTAGTATCTCTTCATTATGCCAAAAATATTTTCAATGACATTAATGTCAGGACTATTTGCTGGGAAATCAACAACTCTTATCCTGGATCTGCTTAAACATCCTCTGACATAAGCCGAGTCGTGCACTGGTGCATGATCCATTAGAACGTATAAATTTTCCCTACGATATCCCTCATAATGACGGATATTCTAGGTCATAAGACTTAAGAAAGCTCTACCATTTATATTGCCTGAGGCCGGAGTGAGAGTAATAACTTTGCCATATTTGATGCTCGCGAAAAACATAACTTTCTTTGGAAATTTATCCTTTCTTATCGGCTTTGTTTTGTCTAACGTCAAAACTCTTCCCTATCCAGAGTACTTTTGGTTGGATAATGTAACTTCATCAGCATAAATAAGACTCATCCAATACTCAAGCGGCTTGTCAACATTTTTCCGGGCAAAATCCAGCATATCTTTCTTGTGCTTGTCTGTTAAGTTTGGTACTGTTCGAGTATTCACCTGTTCAATACCAATCCTTGACATTGGTGTGTGAAGAGTTCTAATTTTGTGGAATTCATAACTAAAACTAATTATCAACTTTATTTCATTTGATTTTGTAAGCTTTGTATAAATAATAACTTTTATATTAGTGTGTGATAAAATAAGCATTCTTTGAGCCACATTATCAGTGAAATCTTTAAACTTTGATAAAAAAGAATATTTAGATGTTCTATTCAAATATTGTGGATTAAAGTTTCATAAAAAACCTCCTCAGTTATTTTATATGCTTGAATATACCACATAGGAACTTAACTTTTCTCTCCCGATTGGACTTCCCATTGCCACTCATCTATTTGCTTGAATTAACAACCTGTATGAATTTTGTTCTATGGTGTTAATTTGGATTACACGATAGGTATTAGAAGTTAGATTTACCTATTGTAGTTGACCATATCTATTCGTATATTCCATTGTAAATTAATAATTCTCTACCACAAATATTAATTTTGAACATTGTTTTTGAATATACCTCGAATATCACCTATTATACTTCATCTGACACCTATTGCTTTTGTCCATTTTACACACCCTACTAAATAATTTTTTTACTCCTACTTAATTAGAGTGAATTTCGTACTTTTTAACGAAATTTCATTCGTAAATAAAATTCTTTTCTGTAATCTTTACTTGTACATAATCTTTCTTCAAACTTAGGCTGGTAATACGTAAGAGAGATTTAGCGTGGCAGATCTATTTATTATATATTTTAAACAGATCACTAGCAATACGATTCGTGAACATTCTGAACAGATATACAGTGAGTTTGTATAATTATTTCATTAACTTTGCTAGACATCGTAAAAAATCTAATGTGAGAAAACTTTTCGTTTTTTGAATCTTTATTCCAGTTCTCGACAAGAAGATTGAATTATCAATATAAAATATTAATATCCCGAAACTATATGTTGTTTGAGTGAAATCAACATCAGATATCTTTAATGATAATTTTATTTCTATAAAATACGATAATAATGTCCAAAGATGTATGCCTATCAATCAGAAATCTAACACAATCTAACAACAGTTCAATCACTTAGACTTACCAATCGCTTAAATTTGCCTGTCCCTTAACCTTCTCAAAACTAAAATTCTCTGTCTTTCACCCAACATTCAACTGAAACCAAATCTTCTTCCCTTATTTGTATCTCAGATAAAGGAATTTGGACTCAACAATAATAATAAACTGACACAGATGCTATATTCATGACATATTTCAATGATTTTTGAACTTGAAGAGTAAGGAAAAAATCTCAAAAAAGTGGCAATATGTTTGAAAATCGCAAAAAAGCCACAGCCAGTTAGAAAATCGCAAAAAATCGTAAATTTACGTTACAAGCAATGTTAGAAATCAGATTTTTATATTTTTAGAATGAGGAAAAAATCGCAAATTTACTATATTAATAATCAGGAATGGTGTAAGAAAAAAATTAGGCCTGAAAAAGTTTATGAATAATATGAATAAAATTCACATGACTACTTTTAAGTATACCCATGCTGATTTTGTAAAAAACTCTGTGGTATTTTTTTCTCGATTTCTAATCAGAGTTCCAATTTCGATTAGTTTTTTCATCTTAACTTAATTTATGATAAATAAGTTTGAGAAATGAATAAATCTAGGAAAGTTAGAGAACAGGAAGCAAATTTAGAATAAACATCTATGAGACCAATTTATAGATTCCCACTCTTAAAATAATGTTTATCGAAGTCGAAATGTCTTTTTCTTTGATTTGCGAAAACATGATTGTATACACATAAATTTTGCATAATGCTGACAGGGTGGGTGTAGTGTAAACTTGGTTAGATAGACAAAAAAACCGAAATAGGTTCAAAAGGTTTTCCATTCGCGTAATAGCTATAGAGCCTACAAAAGTAATATCTGAAAATATTTTTCAAGATCAAAAACCTTCAAGGCACTATTTCAATGGGAAATTGAAGTATATAATAATGTGTATAAATAGGTGGAAAGTGTGATAAAATTTGATGATTCTAAAAAACATTTTTATCTTTAGTAAATACCCCCAAAATGTATATGTTGTGACGAATTTGGATAATTTGCCGATTATGCATAATCTGCAAGTTTTCCTGCTGATTTTGCATAATTAGCAAAAACCTGACCAATATGCATAATTTTATTCAAATTCAGCCAACGGTGGAAAATCTCGAACTGGAGAGCAAGGCAATTGTCAAAAGAGGTGCAACTTAAGAATTTTTTATTATTGTGTAGGTGGTGTCAATACCATGGGAGTGTTGAGTAATAGGAGACGAACGGGGGTTCCGGCTAGTGGTTAGAAGCGTTGCCTCACAACGTTGAAGACCTGGGTTCGAATCCTGGCTATGGTGTGCTGACGAGTCCTAAAAACCTTTTTTAACTATTAACATGACCATTAGTCAGCATTCTCAGAATATCTAGTACCTATGAGGCCACACAACGACACTGAAATGTGTTAACTAATATAATCTTCTCATCTGGCTTGAGTAAAAGCTTTTTGTTACATACTTTAACTTGATCTCTTATGGCCGTGTTACCAGTGTAGAGATGTTCCTCAACTCTGTCTTCTAGTCTTCTAGTTGTATGTCCAATATACTCTTCTTTACAAGGACATTTGAACTTATAAACTACAAATGACGATTAACTATAATCCAATAAGTCTTTAGATTCATTAGTAAACATCTTATTTGTCTTGAAAATGAATCTGACTTTCTTATGTTAAAGTATGTAACAAAAAAGCTTCCCTATCGAACTTTTATATCCTCTATAGACAAACTGGGAAGAATGTCAATACTTTGAAAACCGCCGAAGCCTTCTTCATCAAGAAAGAAAACCCTAGCCTATGCAAACAGAAGAAAATAATAAAACCGCTTGGTCTTAATTGGCCAAATGTGAACAATAGAAATGCATCCTCAGGTCAGGCTAGTAGCCAACCTCAAGAATCAAGGAAAAGAATGAGGCGTTCAGATGTAGAAAATAACTCTAACAAAATTACCAAATACTTCAGCCAACAAAATTGAGAGTGAAATCTATAGTATCCCTGACTTATTACATGTGTTCCAACATTATTATTGTTATCATGATGATCAATGCTATATACAATGTATACTTTACACAGACCCCATATGTAAAGATTACACTACACTCTAAGTTTATGCCTGACCTTGTATACTTTCATATCATATATGCATGAGAAATGTGACCCACCCTAGTGTGGGTAGTGTCAATCATCTCAAAAGCCATACAATTATGACAATGTGATAACTCGACAGACAATGCAAATGCCCTCCAACCCTGATCATTATGAGAGCCAATCAGATTTATTTATATTTTTCTTTGTTTTTTACTATATAGTTGGCATGTAAGAGGCTGAAGAGTATGCCTGAAATAAAGCGCTTATTCCTCAAAAATTTTCTCGGCATCCTTTCTTATTTATTTAAACATTTAAAATAATTACCCTTTCGAGTCCACAGTTGAAAGAATCCTATCAATCTACAGTGAGGAGTCTACATGCTAACTCGAATTTCTGATTTATTGTATACTGAATAGACAGCTGAGTTCTATATATAGACAATGGAAAAATGAAAATTGACTTGTAAAATCATGAATTATTACGGACTTGGTTTAAAATTGAAAAAAAAATTCGATGAATGAAACTGGATTTAATTAAATCTATAATAAATTAATTTTAACATGGTGAGTCTTTTTATAATATTTTTTCGGGGTTATCTGTAGAGAATTTGACTCCTGTTTCAAAGATGCCCTGATAATAAAGTAATGCACAAGTTATTTCTTGAGTCTTAATTATTATTATTAATTAAGTGTTATAGTTGGAAATAATTTAAATTGATTGAATAGACCTGAGTTAAATTCAACATAAGAGAAAATTGTATAAATTGGCTATCAATTTGAATTTTAGGAAAGAATCTCAATTTTTATCTTGAATATTCTGTCATTTTCAAAATTTTGTTCAAACATTTAATGACATTGCTGTCTTGTATAAAAATTGTTAACCATGTCTCTATTACAATCACATATATTATTTTCGTGTCTTCTCAAAAGTATTGCAAATAAATTGTAAATAATGAAAGTCCAGAAGAGTGACCTAATAAGTTAAGGAGTTCCAAGTTATGTCTAATGGAAAATGGTTGGCCAGCCATATTTATGGAAAAATTCATCGAAGATATCATAGACGATGAAACAAGCGATGAAGACTACAATATTCATTGAGCTTAATTTCAAAGGTGACGGTTTCAGTAATGATGTTAGAAGAAGTCTAGTTAGCTTCATCGATCAACATCACAACAATATAGAATTAAAAATTGTATGCTGAAAATGAAATAATCCCGTCATATGATTGTTTCGAACATCTAATCAGTAATTGATACATCATTGAAAAGAGAATTTTTTTCTTGTTCTTAATAGCTAAAAATAAATTCTCAACCATTCTTTATAACAAAGATACTTTACTTTCTATACCTAAATTACTACAGTAAATCAAATACCACCATTCGTAAAAGCATGCAATAGTTAGTACTCTGACTAATTTCCATGCATCAAGCTCAAAAGAAACTTGATTAAAAATAAATTAAGATTGCATTCAGATTTCTAAATTTAATGAAGATCTATCTAAATATGGATGTAAGCCAAGAGTTGAATAAACAATATGTATCACAATGCATTACGTCACTCTAATGTACCATGTTAGTGTGAAAGTCATCAGACCCCCTTTTTTCCTTTCTACGTTCCCCTTGTGATCCTTTCAAAAGGTGTGCCTGTGTGTATAACCAGACTCCCATCTTTTTCTATATTACCTCCAATCCCTGTTTCAATGTTTCAAAATTCACACCAACAACCATGCTGTTTTTCATCGTTTGTATAGCCAATTAAAATCAAGAAAGGGTCATAAACTAATATCACTAAACTATTCTCATCGTTATTGTTGTTCATTCATACGGATTATGACGAGATTAACTGATTCTCAAAAGAGTGAAATTATTGCCGCTAGTGCAACTAATTCAAAGGGATATTTAGCCAAGCTCTACAATGTATCTATCAAATCAGATTCATTCTAAAAAGTAAGCAAGGCTCTGAACAGAAAATACCTTCCAAGTTCCAAAAAACCAGGGAACGAATAAGTGTATCAGTTGACCAGCGGTTGAAGCAAGGTATTGAACTAGAGAAGTTTTCCTTGCAAGGATTAATCATCCAATGCCTTGATATGCCTTTGATGAGAACGATGCTGAATTTCTCAATTACAAATCAACTAAGAAAGGTTGGATGACAGGAGCCCTTCATCAGGTCTTGTCGAATGGGACAAAGAACTTCGAAAACAAAAGAAGAATTTATTTCGGGCTGAAATAAAGGCCTTATTTGTGAAATATTTGGCATAATCTTTATTATTTTTCGAGATTTTCAATTGCTATATTCAA
The DNA here is from genome assembly GCA_012064415.1 of Gyrodactylus bullatarudis. Lineage (NCBI taxonomy): Eukaryota > Metazoa > Platyhelminthes > Monogenea > Gyrodactylidea > Gyrodactylidae > Gyrodactylus > Gyrodactylus bullatarudis. Next base: position 68,365 of record SSNU01000089.1, read on the forward strand.
TGAGGGTCAATTCAATTCAATTCCCCATAATTAATTACAAAAAAATCAAATACACAGAATAAAAGGCTGTCTATTGCTGTGGGAATCTTCACCATCAGCTTGTGAAAATATTTCTAAAATAAAAAAAAACTGAAGTTACTATTATTATCAACAAATTAAAATAAGGAACATGTAGATTAAATGTAATTCATAATGAACGATTAAATGATATAAAGTGATTGTTTCAGAAAGAGAAACAATATAAATGAAGAGAAAGTAATGAACAGATTGTTACAAAATACTAATTATCTCCATAAGGTATAATGCCTGACCGTAAATTACAGATGCTTTCAAATCTTATAGTTCTCAAGAAAATATTCGCTATTTTTTCAGGTCCTGAAATTTTGCAAAGTAACAATAGAAGTGAGTGTGTGAATCAAATAATCAACAATTCAGTTTTAATCTGGCGAAATTAATAAATTGTTCATGGATCTCCTCGACAAAGACAAATGATTGAGACAAATTCCAAAAATTGGTCTGATGGTATTCTTCATGTTCAAATGGCCAAAACACCTCGTTACATACTGGAATCAAAACAACTCCATTCAATGCCCTGTTTAGTCGAAGTATAACCTTTGGAGCTCCAGAAATTATTGAGCTTTATCAAGATATTCCCATATCAGAAGATTAAAATTTAGAAGATCTTGATTTGTATTTAAAAATTTTCTGATTTCTGAAAACTCATGTACATTAGAAACAGGCAAATTTTAAATCTCTCCTCGCAGCTCGATTAGTATTATTCATAATGATAAATGCTTAAAAACTCTATAAAAGCATGTGTTGAAACTCGTGTTCAGAGTCAACAATCGAGTCTAAAGTGAAATATTTAAATATTCACCATTACTGTATAGCAAATGCATAATTTTGATCAGAATAATTAAACTTTTTAAAAAGTATATGTTTTATAAAAATACACCAAAAATATTTGTTACGAATTGCATGTAATTTGTATAGTAACGTTTGCAAATTTGAAATGGAAAGTAAGAAATTCAATAATTCTTTTGGAATACCAGATAAAGAATTTAATAGAATTAGAGACTTTATCAAAAAACCAACCAAACTGCCCTTAAACAAAGCTCCTTCAAACGAGATATCTTTAGGGGTTATTAATACTTGAGTAACAACGTGATGCATACGGAAAAATCTAAGGAATCATCCCATCAGTTATCTTATGTGTTTTAGGATGTTGATATAATCTAGACATCCCAGAAGAATTCTCAAACCAGCTTTTAAATAAGATTTATTGAATAAAACAAAGAAATTTAATCAAGATGATAATTTTTTCTGATTTTCATGAAGTGCACTCTATAAATTGAATTGATATAACTGCATATATAATCCTATATTAAAAGTTACATTCAAATCCCATTTTAGGAAAATTGACTAGACATATAAAAACGAATTTTAGGTGAAAATGCTTAAAAAATTATTTAAAACGAATTTCTAAAGCCGCCGATATGTTTCTCACTAAATGTACATGTCATAAAGAAATTTGGTATGTGAAGAAAGAAATTTGTGATGGTAGATATTATTAGGTTGTGTGAAAAGTTCTCGGAAAAATTAGCCACGTATGCTTAATTAAATTTTTTATTGAAAATGCATGATGAAATATATATAAACTATACATCAAAATAATTGCCGTGTTTTTCTACACATTTCTCCCATCGTTCTGAGGGCGTATCTATTCCTCTTTTCCAGAAATCAGGAGTTTTTTGAGCAAAATATTCTTCTGAGTTCATGACTTCATCTCTTGAGTTAAAGATTTTCCCCTTAAAATGATGTTGTAAAGTGCGAAAGAGAGATGATAATCCGTAGAAGAAAGATCTGGAATATAAGGTGGATGCTCCAGTACATCAACATCAGACTCCTCAAAAAAATCTTTTCGCCTGTTGCGAAACATGAGGTCTGGCTATATCCTGCAAAAAAGTGATCCTTCCGAATCGAGGGTACAACTCTCTCAACTCTTCCTAAATGGTTCTTCATATGTTGGACAGACAACCCGATGTCTCGGTGAAAGGGTGAGAGAACATCTAAGACCAAAGCACCGTAATAGCAGGGATGGAGAACTTTTCTTACGGCTTCTTCAGTTTTTCAATCAGACTATTGAGTGGGGTTCGGTATTATAAGAATCGTTGTTAAACGTAGTTTTATAAAATACCCCGTGCTTACTTAGCTAAATTTGGCCCACTATGCCTAATATGTTGCATATTTTAATCACAAGGTAGCTCCACAGTCACATTGGAATTTATAAATCAATAGAGTTTTCTCTTCAGGTTTCAGCAAATCTTTATGAATTAGGTTAAATAATCTCTGAGTTTTAAATACAATTTTCAATTGTATGTTGTTATA
>SSNU01000089.1:71287-117100 GCA_012064415.1 Gyrodactylus bullatarudis
ACGCGTTTCGTCCTTATTAGGACTCGTCAGTACACCATAGCCAGGATTCGAACCCAGGTCTTCAACGTTGTGAGGCAACGCTTCTAACCACTAGGCCAGAACCCCCGTTCATCTCCTATTACTCCACACTCCGATAGTATTGACACCACCTACACACTGGTTTTTTGTAAATAAGCACCATGTGGAAATTACAGTGTTTTTATACAATTAACCTACTAGCAAAGTGTGGTCACTGGTAATTACTATATCCATGTGAACTCTAACTTGATGGAGATTGTCTTCTCACACCTAGATGTTAGAAATTCCTAGTGATACGAAAAAGTATCTTTAACAACATGTTCAGCATAGTATTCATGTATTGGTTTTAATATATCTATCAATACTATGCTAAACATGTTGTTAAAGATACTTTTTTGTTTGTTGATAAAATTAAGGATTTAAATATAGTTTCAAAAGAGATGATTTCATTAGATGTTAGTTCTTTATTTCCTAATGTACCAATAGAAGAAACCCTTACTATTATCAGTTCTTTTATTGATGAACATGATGGTTTTGAAATGCAGAGTAAAGAATTAACAGACCTTATAAGGATCTGTTGTATAAATGTTCCTCTATCATTTCAAGAAAATTTGAAAATTTACGTGAATATTTCAGTCAGAAAGATTTCTTCTTAGTATAAGAGTTAGAAAGTTATAACTGCATATATCGGCATATGTCAAATATAAATGCATGTATTGATGTATAACGCATAAAAATTATCAGCCAATAAAATTTAACATACTAGCATGATAGGCCAATCAGAATCAAGTTAAAAAGTCAATTAATTAAATTTATATTTTGCAATGGCGTGGGATTACAGCATGGCTAAAATCCCTATTTCAAAATTGGTTAAAATTCAGCTATATAAATATAAAGTCAAATACACATTTGTAAAATATGTAATTTTCATGATATTGCATGCAAGGGTTAACTCTTTGTGTTGCTGTCAGTTTCACAGGAGAGAAGAAAAAACTGAGAATCCACGTTGCTTTAGAGATAGACAAGATATCTTGAGAAAAATAAGATACTCAAACAACAAGTCTTCTTGGATGACAAAAGAAGTCTCCAAGAAGCATCTTATGGCGTGGGATCGTTGTCTTGGCAGAAAAAGAAGATTAGGAGACAAAAAATTCCTTCTTTCCGTTGATCAATACAGTGCACACTTTGAGCATTGCAAAGAAGAACTGCGAAGGTCTCTCAGAAACATCAAGGTAAAATTCTCAAAAAGCTTCTCGTTTATTTTCTCTATGTTTATTTGTTAAGATTTGTTAACTTTAATCACTATTCATGTGCCACTACTGATGAAACCGTGAAGAAATGTACATTTGGTGATTAAAAAATCTTTTCTTATATATCTACAAAAAAGTCATTAAAGCAAAAAAATAATTTTAGTTCTAAGAGGAGTTACTTTTTACAAAATTAACTATTCCGCATTTGTCACTATATATTGATAATTTATCATACAAAAAATACAATAAAAATTATCTATTGAAATGTCGGATTTAACTCCTATGGAAAATCAGTTAGTCTCCTACCATATGTGAAGAATACTTCTAATGTTACATATCAAATTTGATGAATAATTGAATAACTTGAGAGATTTGAATCTTCAGGAAATTGACTTAAAAAGTTTGAAAAGAGTTTTTTAGTATGTATTTGACATCACTATTATCATTTTGAAAGTAATACCACTGATTACAGTTTAAGATGCGTGCAAATGTTTTATATATATGTAACCGTACAAACCCTTAATCAGTTATTTTCTAGATTTGCTAGTATAAAGCCTGAAATTCAGTGTTTGTACTAACTTGGTACTAGAATAATACATCATGTATACTTTTAATCATATTTGTATATGACATGGTGTATAAGGCTTATACCATTCAAAGTATCCTATACTATATAAAATAGGATATATGATTGCCTTAAATTAATTACCCATGAAAGAGGAGGAGGGGATTCACACTCAGACCACATTGAGGATTGACGATGATGAATGATCTGTACACGACTTAGGTTTTCGTTATAAAATTCCTTCACATTATAATTGAAAAACTGCTTCATATCCACAGTTTTTTATAAAAATCAATGAGTAATTCTGACTCGAGCCTCTTATGAATCCTTCCTTGAACTTTCCTTTCAATGAAAACAAAATTTCACAAAATTTCCAATGAGCATATCTTTGTTGAATATTGAGTTAGAAAGCTGATTTTATTTGCAAAGCTTGGTTCAGGTTTAGACGAATGAAAATAAAAATTACTCCTTTACTCATAAAAATTAACCAATTGAAATAAAAATTTAAAGTTTAGAGAAACAATATGTTTTGCATTTCCTTAAAATATTTTATTTTCATTCGACTAAACTTGAACCGAGCTTTGCAAAAAAAATCAGCTTTCTAACTCAATATTCAACAAAGATATGCTCATTGGAAATTTTGTGAAATTTTGTTTTCATTGAAAGGAAAGTTCAAGGAAGGATTCATAAGAGGCTCGAGTCAGAATTACTCATTGATTTTTATAAAACACTGTGGATATGAAGCAATAATTATCTAATTATGGTACATGTGAGTGAAGCTATGAGCAATAATTATAATTGAATGTTGCAAATTTCAAGTTCAAGAATTTAGAGGGTCACGCATTCTTTTTCATGAAAACTTCATTTTAATTTGGAATCTTATTCGAGTTTAATAAATAATTTACTACCTTGCGGGGGTACTGATCTGACCAGAAAAAAATTCCTAACAAATTGAGATCAAAATCAGAAAAAATGAAAATTTTGACCAAAAACTTATTTTATTCGTATACTTGTCCTACTTCTTAGTTGATGATTAATTTTAGTTTTGAAAGACATGAAAAATGTGGTGTGCACATTCTCAGGCACAAAAACTGGTGCACAAGTGTAGCAGGAAAAGTTGAGTAATTTATTCATTAAAACATATAATCAGTATACAATAAACAATCTTATGGATAGTTGTTTATATACGTAATATACATCATTTCAATTATGATTATTGGACTTGAGTCTGCAAAAATTTATTTCCAAATTTACATATTGTCTGTTTATCGCATCATTATTTATTGAATCGCCTCTTTTTCTTATTCTTTCAGATCGCCGGACTGGATTTTTTTTCTCATTCTTTGAAAAAACGAGTTTTTTCTCTGTCCTATTTTGCAACTTTTACATGATGAAAATTTACGAGAAATAATTTTTATTACTGAAATGTGTTATAATATCAGTGTATCATGTATGGATGTAAATTGTATACATTAGTTAGGTACAAACTGAAGGTTTAATCTTTCCAATTTGAAATCACAGGGATTTCTCTGCTATTCCATCCTGAACTTATTCAGCATATTCTTGGTCCATGCGATGTATTCCATTCTGTCCTTTTAGTTCAAATTAGAATAGCAATCCCTGCAAATACGTAGTTAAGTACGTCTATCTATACTGCCATCTCTCGAATTTCTTTATAAAGTGGAAAGATTTGGGACAAAAGCCACTTTTTTCTGTAGTTTTATATGTTTTTTAGCATTATATACTTATTTGTTTTAATCATTCAATTTAAAGGATTCGACCAATAATGTACTTTAAGAATCATTTTAAATATACCTTCGAGCTCACGTCTGCTCCCAAATATGGATGAAATTGTAGATCATTTACTAGTTGCGTGATCTTCTATTAATGGGTACCTTTCTTAGAATGCTCGTTACAGGCAAAATTAACTTTTCACTCTCTATGCCTTTCAAATAAGAACTACTGAAAAGAAAATAAATATTGCAAAAAAATACTTTGATGATTTCAGTATTCTGACGTCGACATCATTCCTTATTTCGAGTTTAAAGAATGATAACCATGAAATTCTAAATCAGAAATATAGGAGTCTGTTTCAAATTAAGAAAAAAATCTTCTTTTATAACAAAATTTATTAAATTTTGAGACAATATTATTATTTTCAGCCATGGTCATCCAAAAGTTTTGACGGTGATTGTGAATTGAGAATATTTGCAAATTTTTGGCAAAATTTATCTCAGAAATTTTGATTTTTCCTTATTTTCCACACAATTTCTATTGTATCATACACACACTATATTTTTTCAAGTAAATATTTTATTTCAGAATTTGCTTGGTAAGAGAAAATAGATTAATTTCAAGCATAAAAAATCAGTATTGAATTGAAAAAAATTAACGAATTTCTTAGGATGAAGATGAGGAGGAATTGATGTAAGTGAATATATGAAACGTAAAAAAAGTAAATGTATTAGTTATAATTCTAAAAAATCATATGGGTAATGAACGAATTGCTTTGGAAATTTTTTCAGGATCGAAGTGAGTTTCAGATATCATGGTCAAATTTTTATTTAAATTTATAACTTAACCCTCGAACGACTAATTATTTTTTTTAATTGGGTTCCAATACAAAGAGGGTAACAATAAATGTCGAAGCTTGATAAAATTATCAATGTTAAATATATTCTGATTAAAGATTTCCGCAGGATGTTCGGTCATGGACTAGTCTATGCCAAAAATGCTTCAAATAGCTCAGACCTGGACTTAAACAAAATTCAAAAATTGAATGTAAATAATCGCTAGACTTTATTATAAATTCGACATATATAAAAATGCCGCTTTCTAGATAATCAAATATTAAATATTAAGATCTATTTTTGAATTTTCAGGACCTAAGTACGTTTAGTAACATGAATTAATTTATATTAAACCCATAAGATATCAATTCTCGAAGTAAGGTTATAAATATAAAGTTGATTTAGCATCCTTATCATATTTAATATTCTGAAAAAAGAAGAACTTCGTAAAAATCATGGATTTCCAATCATATGTCAACCAACATTAGCTTATCTTCAAACATTAATATATATCTAAGCTTCTTATATTACATACTAATATAAATTATAACACCATGACATAAATTTTAATATTAATTTCTAATCTGTTTCAGATTCTATGGTGCAGTGGGTAGAGATATAATTAAACATAACTTCCTTGATTCGAATTTTTAGAAATGTTGTAAGTATATATAGAATGTACAAAAATAAATCATCATTAATGACAAAAATTTCACTAAATACAAAGTTAATATTTTTAAAGCTTATGAACGATTTAATAATGGAAACTGATCTATCTACACTCTGTGTCAGTATGTGAAAAAAGTCAACCAAAATAATATATTATTTTATGTCTAAGAAGAAAATAAAAATAGTATCGAAACATCAGATTATTTCTATTTTTATATGTCCTATTATCAAATATCAATCTCTGAAAGTAATACACTACTTTTTGAATTTTCACCCAAAAATTTTAATAATGAAGGAAATGGTTACAGAGAGTAAGCTTTTTTGAGATCATTTTGTAATTGCCTCTTGATTCAGTCACAGAGTATGTTTCAAGATGAAATCAATCTCTCCTCCAAATATTTCATTCTTTAGGCAAAAAGTGAGCTATTGGAAGAATGTCTAAACAATTAGAGCATACTGTGTCATACATATAAATTTTCTATTGTGCACTTCTGCTGAGGTATTATAATAAGTGAAATCTAATTATCCATATAGCATATGATATGTAATATGTAATCAGAATTTATCTAACCCTAGGTTGGGAAATATCAATCATCACAACCTCTAGCCTCTTGACAGTTTAATACATTTAGATGTAACCCAACACAATGAGAAAGCCAATCAGATTAATTTATAATTTTGTCTGTATTTTACCATATTTTGGCATGTAAGAGGCTGATGTATAGCGATTATTCCTCCTTTCTTATTTTCTTGATATGGTCTCAATTTTTGTTCAATTTCAAAAATAATTTTAACACTTGGTTTATTATTTAAATTAGGGTTTACCAAAGATGATGGGGAAAATTTTGAAAATTAATTTTTTGAGGTGACATATGAATTAACCCCTTATACCCATTTCAGATAAATCAGAATAACCGCAAGCTTTATTTAATTGAATAAAAATGTTCATAATAATTATTGCATCGAATTTCAGAAACCCTCTGCCAAATATGGTTAATTTAGACTTTGATTATCCGTATTCGGCAATTTGTTGCCGCTTATCCATAATAGGCAAGAAGTCTTGCCGAATATGGATAATTTGGGGGAGGTGGCTACTAGTATATTACTTTATGATATATCATATCTACCTTACAAAGGAGAAACTTGAAAAGGCTTGTCTCTCCATTCTTGTATACCATTATTGTCCATCAATTATTATTTACGAGTATTACGAGCAAAATATTCACGTAAATTTTCATAAACGCCCGAGAATCCTCTTAAGTTCACAATTCAATGTTCATACTGCCTCAATTTCGAATTTTTCTATTCTTTATAAAAATCCTGGAGATGACAACATTGGTGCATGGGTCAAAGAGAAATTCTTTATTAACTTATACAAACCAAATCTATGTGCTCAGAAAAATTACTCATACAATCTTCAACTACCCTGGCCGATGTGAGCTTTTTCACTTTTTTTCCATTTCTGCTATTTATTGGAGAGTTTTGGTGTTTTTTTAGCTCACATTTTATTCTATTTATTTTTCTTCTTTTACTACTTCTTTGAGAATTTGTAAATTACTATATTCATTGACCTTCTTAAATTATATCATTTTGAAAGTGACACTACTGATGATCCTTTTAGAAATGTTCATCTAATGATTCAATATATTCTTATCCTACTATTGAATTTTGAAATATACGAGCATTTTCTATACGATAATGTTCTGGCAATAGACCAACACCAGCATGTGCAAACTTGATCTTTCCACGAAGAGATTGGTATTTCACCAGAGTTAGTATACGATTTTTATCGGTTTTGGTCAGTTCGTCTAAACGCTTATAGAATAATTCACGTGTTATCTTGAAAATAAGGAAAACAAAAATCTTCTTATGTACTCCTCAATTGAAAATTTCCAATCATATTTTAAGCAACAAGTACACGTACTTTAATCAATAATTATAATTATTAACCATACACCCATATTCGTTTGGTATGCAAGACAAACCTTTTCAAGTTTCTCCTTTATAAGGTTTCTACATACATATCATAAAGAAATATTCTAGTAGCCACCTCCCCCAAATTAGACTTCTTGCCTATTATGGATAAGCGGCAACAAATTGCCGAATACGGATAATCAAAGTCTAAATTAACCATATTTGGCAGAGAGTTACTGATTATGCATAAGCTGCAAGAGTTTTTGCCTATTATGCATAATCGGCAGATTAACCAAAATGGGCACAACATATACTGCTATATGATCTAAAATGTTAGATTAAACTTTGTCAATAAATTTAATTTTAAGTCTTATTACTTCGGATCATAATAATAGAAATATTTTTAACCTGAAAGAGCTAAAAAGTCATCATACATCAAATTTTTAAATATTTATTCCAGTTAATGCACAGTGAGGAACAAAATTTTTTCCTTGTTTCAAATAATTTTCACACTTAACTTGTTTTGAAAACTTATTTCATTAAATATGAAGAGAGGAAGTGAGGAACCATTGAATATAATAGAATGAATAGAAATATATTTAATTTTTTATATCAATATTTCATGAAAATGCTAGGTGTTGAGAGTAAAACGTGAGTAATAGACAAATAATTTTAACGGATATGCAGACTCTAAGTATATGATATGTTCAATATGTCATTAAAAGTACACTTAAGACGGCCAAAAAATTTTTAGGTGGAAGAGAAGGTTTATTTTTACAGCTCTCTCTCTTCCTACCTTTCTATACGTAATATATTATCTATTCTTACTTTTAAAAAGGTGACCCAGGGTAGTTCGTTTTTTAAAACTATATTCGTTTTCTGCAAAAACCAAAAATAAACAGGGCTTTTATTTTATTGTTTTCGGATGATCATGTAAATCGATGATTCATAAAATTTATAAAAATCAAATTCATTTCCAAAACTCCTGTTAACATTTGTTTCTTCATATGTACAACTCAATATTAGGAATGTCAGTGTAAGTATATATTCAGTATATTTTAGCTATTTGACACTACTATCGAATTATTTTTTTTATTGAATGTTGATATTGTCGAACTTCACCATTCAAATCTTATTACATTACAATAGTTTGAGCCCTTTTATTAGATGATTTTGATGCTTGGACTTCTTTAGATAGGGGATAGGAACTAAATTGAGATCATTTCTGTTCTAAATCTGATAGTTGTCTTTCGATGAAATGAATGATTTGTAACCGTCCACTCAATTTTTCTCGTTTTCCTCTCGCTGTTGGGCGGCCTTTTCCTCTTCTTTTATCACTAATTACAAGTTTACTTATAATTTGATTATTGAATACAATCGACTTCTCGTTTGTTTCACATTTTCCAATTCTGTAATTGTTGCCTGGGCAGTGCATCGAACAAAAATTTGTTAAATATCGACTGTTGTCAAATTCTCATTAATTTCATTTTGATCACTAAGCGAGATCAGTTGTATCCTTGCACTTTTGGGAGCATATATAAACGGCTGATTGCGGCACCCTTTTTCGCATTGAATTGGATTCATCAGATGTAATTATTCCTTTTTCTTCAAGACACGCTATTTTTTTGATCGCAGCATTTTTAAATCCTTTTATCCGGTTCTCTGCTTGGTAGGCATCAGTTTTTTAATGACTGAAAAGGGATATTTTTCACTGATATAGGAAATATACGTAAAAAATCAAAACTGGTTTAAAAATTCATAAAATGTCTTAATTATCATTTTAAAATTATTAATTAAAAATTCGTACAGGAAGAGAGGAAGAAACCAACCTTTGTATCTGGTACTTCCTTTCAAAGGAGATGCAAGCAAGGCTATTTTGAACAACAAACTGTCGAATATAACTAAGCGAACATTTCCAGGTAGGAAGCTCGAACTCATCCAAAGGACGTCCAAACTAATCAACGGCCGCAATAAAGATCAAATCCCAAAGCTGAAAAAGAAAGGGGTTATTTACCACTTCAAATGCTCATGTGGATCTTCATATGTTGGACAAACGACCCGATCACTTGGAGAGAGAGTAATAGAACACCTCAGGCCAAAACATAACAGTGCAGTTCAACACCATCTAGAGGCAACAGGTCACTCCGCAGATACGTCGAACTTCAAAATCTTATACCAGGTCAATCCAACAGAATCGAGCAAGACCAGACAAGCAAATTTGGGCTGCGCTGAGAGCCATTTCATCATCAAGCTCAAACCAAACCTATGTGTCCACAAGGAACTTGCAAATAAATTAGGATTCAAAGGTCGTGATGTCCACATCAAGAGCAAGCAGATTGCCAAGATCGGAAGAATTCTAAGGCTAGATGTTGGAACTCCTACTCAAAGCTCTACACAAATTGAGACAGAAAAAGAAACTGAAATTAATGAGACGTTAGCTAAAGCTGATAATCTTCTCTCTCAAATCCAGTGTACAGCCCCAGCACCTATTACAGAATTGGCAAAATGTGAAATCAGTGAGAAGTCAACAATAGTTGATAATCAAATTACCAGTCAACCTGTAATTAGTGATAAAAGAGAAAGGAAAAACTGCTCAACAACCAAAAGAAAACGAAAAAGGTACAGTGGGCAGTTACAAATTCACAACTTTCTCAAAAGGCAAAAGTAATTAGCAAATCAAGAGATGAATTTCACAGCAAGCTCTCCACACTTCTGAAGGAAGTTGCGAAGCCAAAATGAACCAATGGAAGGTCCCAAATAGAGCATTGTAATAGTATTTATATGTTAACCGGGGTAGAGTCTGAAGAGACCCGGCGAAATACAGCGTTTATCACTCAAATTTACGCTTGTTGTTCTCTAAACTTCCTCATGAGTTTAGAATCTAACAATAATATTCTTGATGAGGTTCGACAATATTATCGTACAAATTAAAAAATTAATTATCAAAAAAAGTAACTTAAAATTATAACTAATATATAGCCCAATGTTTCATTCATATCAATTTTCTTAATCCCCATTTTTTGAGGTAGAGAGATGATTTTCAGGCTAAACTAAAGATGAGCATAACACCACATAACCGTTAATATATCCCTTGTAAGAAGTTATGTAATATAAAAATATAATATAATTAATTAATAATTTCAATTAAAAGCATTAAATACTCACAAAAATTAATTTATTGACAACATGAATTTCAAAATTTTAGAAATTATTCAACAATAATTCCTGGATCAAGATCAATGTTCATCTGAATACTTGAAGACTAGCCAGTTTTAATCCACAGGTATATATGATCATCGAATATCAATAAAATTCCATTTAATACTCCAATATATGACTAAGTTCTGTCATTGAATCAAATTTTTGAAAATGCTTCATGTGTAAACAAACATACATTTTTATTCGTTTTTCTTGTGAGAAGTTTATGCAAGATTTTTTCCTGAAATCCTATGAAATGTTTCCATTACTGACCATTAGATGGAAATATTGAGTTTTTTTGTAGTTAATTTCATTTTCATATTCATGGAAAAGTTTAAATTGAAATTTTGTGAATTTTCAGAAAGCGGGTAAGTTAACGATTAATTTGCTTTTGAACTAATTCATTTATGTAGAAACCCGATGTAAGCCATATAGCTATAAAATATTTTCTACAATATTGATGTTTAAATCGCTGATAGATTTTCTCTTATCGATCTAGTTAACTTCCGAGTTTGTGGATGGGAAAAATATTTTTGCATATATAAATATTATTATTCCCAGAAAATTCGAGTTTGAGGCTCAACTTATTTAAAAAAGTATTCATACTTCTACAAAACCAAAACCATTCGGCGTAATAGTTTTTGTTCTGACCATATAATCAAAACTATTTATTAAGCTTCCAGAAATATACTTCAAAAATTCATTAGCATTCTTATGCATATGAATTTTGGATTACAAAACTATTTTACTCTCATTATTTAGAACTAATCTGAATTCATTTTAGGAATAATGTCTTCAACTTTCTGGTAAATTTTGTTGATTTTCTGGTGAGTGTTTTATTTCAAGAAGCAAAGATAAACTTCTTTATTAATGAAAGGAAGATAATAATGTATGAGTACTCATTATTAATCAAAATAAACAATAAGATAGCGGAAAAGTAAAATTTAAAAAACACACTTTTATCTTGAACTGTTTAGAAATCCATCAGAGTATGTTTTTAGTATATCCTATCATATAATTTATCTGAAAAAAAACTATAAAGATAGCCTCATTGAAATTAGTAAATAGATTGGTAGATAAAAAAAAGTTTTCACTCAAAATTCCCTTTTATCTTAGCTTTATAATATACTAAAAAGAAACACAACAGTCGAAGGAGAAAAAAATTACTATTAAATCATATGGAAAGTTATATTAACAAAATATAAATTAAAAAATACAAATTTACGTTTATTCCAAACGACTAAATAAATTTCTCAGATACATTTTGGGAATTTTCCCTGGCACAAAACAACATTTAAACATCTTTTCATCATAAACTTTTACAGATCCCTTAGGAAGTTGAAGATAAAGAAGTGGACAACAAAATTGATGAATTTACTCTCAAGGTACAATTTATATTATTTTGTATTTACCTATTAATTAGAATTGATTTTCAGAGAGGGATTTTAAATTAATTGTAAATTTTTGGATTAAACCTTTTTACAATCCTGATTTTATGTTTGATTTCAATCCTATTTCACCAGGATTTTTGTAATCAGGCCTTAAGAGTATTCTTCCTATAAAAATACATTAAATACTTTGTGGCCTAACCCTTCACAAATGACCAATTAAAACTTGCCAACACTTTCTTTTTAGTTTTGATTTCATTTGTTTCATTAAAATATCAAAGATGTCTCAGAATGACGACGTTAGAGCTAAAAAAATTTTCATGATTACTTGGAGCAAACAACTGGAAATTCTCTTATCTCCGAAATTGAATATTCTTCCTTAATAAGTAGTATCATGTTCTCACGAAACACTGAAACAAAAAAATTATCAAGTGATTATTACCTCTTAAAGCGATATGATGTGCTGATTGTTGATAGAAGAGAATGGCTTATCTCAGCTAGTGATAAAGATAGCGGAAAATTACTCAAATTCGTACATCAGAATGAAGTTTTTAATATTATCAAGACTGCTCATTCAAAATTATTACATGCAGGTCGAGATAGAATGAATTCTGAACTTAGAGAGAAATACAAGAATATAACAGTAAAACAAATACAGAAGTTCATTGACTTATGCATCATCTGTCAACAAAATCATTCTTGTAAATCCTCTAAAATTGTAACAAATCCAATTATTAGGTTGTGCGATAAGAAATGAGAATCCTACTTTATCGAAATTTTTCTCCATCGAAACTTTTGTAAATTCAAACAAATTTGGTATCATTAGAAAGCTTATTTTCTCCTCTTTTTGTTTATGTATATTTATTATTTCAAAATTTAAAAATAATGGATATTATTGATAAATTTGATAAGAAAGATTTTTGTAAAATTATCGCATATGAGTTTTTCTTGGGAACCGGGCCCTCAGAGACCTTCCAAAAGCTCAAATCTGTTTTTGGCAATAAAATTAAACGTTCCACAGCATTCCGGTGGCACTCAGCATTCAAAGATGGAAAAATGAATTTTGATGATGAAGAGAGGTCAGGTCGACCTTCCGAGATCAACCACGATGAAATCATTGCAGCTATCCGAACAAACTGCCATTCATCTTCAAGAGTGATTTCGGCCGAGTCGAATGTGTCTCATAACTCAGTTTGTCTTGATCTGCGTGAAGAGAATTTTGTGAATTCTTTTGATGAGTTTGTTCCTCACGAATTGAATGAGTCACAAAAGAAACGGAGAGTTGATGCTGTCAAGAGACTGCTTCACAGAATTCAGTACGACAACTTCTTAAAGAACATTGTTACTACTGATGAAAAATGGATTTACCTCAGTGATCAGAGCCGTAAAAGATCATGGAAGAAAGTGGGAGAGCACATCACACAGCCCATCAAAAATCGTTTTGCCAAAAAGGTCATGTTAACGGTATTTTGGACCATGAAAGGCATTGTTCATTACGAGCTGTTAGATTATGGCAAAACAGTTAATGCTGAGAGATATTTGTCATATTTGAAAGAGATGGTGATCAAACTTCGCCAAAATTACCCAAGATTTGGTAGAGTTACTTTTCTCCAGGACAACGCAAGACCTCATCTGGGTAAAGAGGTTAAAAAATTTTTGAAGAGGAAAACTTTGATGTTTTGGATCATCCACCTTATAGCCCTGATCTTGCTCCATCTGATTATCACCTTTTTAGATCTCTTGAACACTTTCTTAAAGGCAAAACATTCAAAACAAAAGAGGAGGTAAAAAATGGACTTGATGGCTTTTTCAGCTCAAAATCTGAAGAATTTTTCGCTGATGGTATCAGACAACTTCCTATTCGTTGGGAGAAATGTGTTAATTCGTCAGGAAATTATTTTCATTGATATCCTATATATATTTAAAAAGATTTTTCAATATATGTATTTTTTATATTTAGTCCCATTACTTATCGCACAACCTAATATATCAGAAGAATACAACTCAAGATCTCAAGTAGACCTGATAGACTTCCAATCAAATCCTGATCAAGATTATAAATATATTTTGGTATACCAAGATCATTTAACCAAATATGTTCAAATTTATCCTCTAATAAACAAAAAGGCTTCATCTGTTTGTTCAGTGTTAGTTAGGATATTTGCATCGTTTGGAGCTCCGAGAATCCTACAGAGCGATAATGGCAGAGAGTTCGTAAATAGTCTCATCAATTCATTAGTGGAATTATTTCCTAATTTAAAGATTGTTCATGGCTCCCCTAGGCACAGTCAAAGTCAGGGAAGTGTCGAAAGGGCAAACCAAGATATTCAACGTATGCTTAGCGCATGGATGAAGGAAAATAATACAAACAGATGAAGCGAGGGACTCATATTTGTTCAAATTGCTAAAAATAATGCGCTCCATTCAGGAATTAAGACAACTCCATTCAAGGCTGTGTTTGGTAAAAGTATCAATTTTGACTTTTCTCATCAAAAATGCATAAACGACGAAAGAAGTTGCTATCTTCAGCCTATTCCCACAGAGGACAAATTACATATGAACCTGAATTCGAAGACTTTGATATGAATGAATATTTAGATGAGAAAAACCAAACTTTTACTGAACAGCGAAAAAGCTGCCTAAAAAATCTCATCGTTCAGAAAGATAGAATGCTAAGTGATTCTAAAAAACGACTTCCATTGCTGAAGATTGGAGAAAATATCAGAGTTAAAATATCTGAATTCGATCGAGCACGAGGGGATCCTGGATATACCATTGGTGTTGTCATGGAAACTGAAGATAATTGTACCTTCAAAATCGGGACAAAAAGTGGCATCGCTTTGAGAAAGAATTCAAAAGATAAACTAATTTCGTACTGGCTCAAAACGTATACTAGTTTATTTATAAACATACTGATTCAAAGGTTATACTGAAATTAATCAGTACGAAATCAGTATAACCCTTGAGAAACTATTTATTCAAAGGATATACTGATTTCGTACTGGCTCAAAACTTATACTAGTTTATTTATAAATATACTGATTCAAAGATTATACTGTAACATATATAATATTTATTTTCTGTTAATATAACTTTCCATATGATTTAATATAAATTTTTTTTCTCTTTTGTGTGTTTCATATTTTTAGCATATTATATAGCTGAGAAAAAGGGAATTTTGAGTGAAAACTTTTTTTTATCGACCACTATATATTCTTGCAACTAATTTCAAGCTTAATTTCGGAATTCCAACTAAACTAAATATTCCATGATAGCTGTTACACATACAAAGTACCCGTGAATTCTTTAATTTTTATGATTTACTTCTGAATTTTCATACATATATTACCTAGTAGTTTAAGACCATTTCCTGATTATTTAAGATTTTAGCTAAGAATTGTTTGGGATCTATGATTCTAAATTACTTGGTCAGTTCCGAAAAACCTTTTGATTGTTACATGCATGGAAATTTAGTAAACAATAATCTTTTGAAAATGAACATTTTTTCTATTCTCATTACACTCTTAGACAAAAAACAGAGATCGCTGATTTTATAGGTAAGCAATATTATCCAGCTTCAAAGATATTATTTGTTATTATTATTCTATTTATAATATTCTTCCAAGATAATTGAGAATATTTTATTTGATAGCTAATGAAGCCGTGAGAAATTCATTCTTATCAGCTTTGTTTTGATATCAAAATACAGGTGAAGTACCCTGTTTCTTGCCCACTCTGCTCGATTCATCACACTCAACCCAGTTTTATATTAAAAGTTAAAATAATCTGAACCAATGAAAGGGTATGAAAATATTGACCAATAGAATTGTGGGAAAGACTTTTCAAAATTCAATGCAATAATTTCACTCTCTGAGCCTGTATAACTAACCTAAAAGATAACTAATCGTAAAATAACTATTTATAATAAATCTTTAGAATAAATCTCTCATCAGATAAATAGGTTTTTTTTGTTAATTATCTTATCTCTAGGATTTTTTCAGACTTGATCCTACACCGATTTTTTATTCTGATTATAATAAAGCATTATAAAGATTATAAAGAGCCTTTGAAAATTTCAAATTGAATCCACAGTCTGACTAAGCGAATATATAATGTATAGTAAATTTAATTTTCATTAACTCTAATTTCAGCTATTTTTATGAACAATTCATATTCATGCAAGAATAATAGGGAATGTATTCCATTGATATAAGGTGACTTTAACACCCCCATTACCTATAAGCTCAAGGGAATTTCAACCCAAGTGGGGGTGAAACAAACTGCTAAATGCCTTTACAGGGTTAATAATTACATATCAATGTACAGCTATAGAATCTCAAGCATACGTTGAACTAAGAGACCCCCAAGCATTGTATATAAAGACCCCTAGTATGTTAAATGAAGAAGAGAATACACCAAATACAAAAATTTAAAATGGGGCGGGAAGAGAACCATCAAGTCAAGTTAACTTAAATGAAATAGATTTTTAAATTTAATTTTCTGATATTTAACATGAAAAACTACACGAACAGTGAAAAGTATCAAATTCCTAGCAGTTTGTTTCACCCCCACTTGGGTTGAAATTCCCTTGAGCTTATAGGTAATGGGGGTGTTAAAGTCACCTTATATCAATGGAATACATTCCCTATTATTCTTGCATGAATATGAATTGTTCATAAAAATAGCTGAAATTAGAGTTAATGAAAATTAAATTTACTATACATTATATATTCGCTTAGTCAGACTGTGGATTCAATTTGAAATTTTCAAAGGCTCTTTATAATCTTTATAATGCTTTATTATAATCATAATAAAAAATCGGTGTAGGATCGAGTCTGAAAAAATCCTAGAGATAAGATAATTAACAAAAAAAACCTATTTATCTGATGAGAGATTTATTCTAAAGATTTATTATAAATAGTTATTTTACGATTAGTTATCTTTTAGGTTAGTTATACAGGCTCAGAGAGTGAAATTATTGCATTGAATTTTGAAAAGTCTTTCCCACAATTCTATTGGTCAATATTTTCATACCCTTTCATTGGTTCAGATTATTTTAACTTTTAATATAAAACTGGGTTGAGTGTGATGAATCGAGCAGAGTGGGCAAGAAACAGGGTACTTCACCTGTATTAGATTAGAATTCCTCAAAATATCTTGTTTTAATTTTATTCTGTCTCACTGAATGACTTTTTTATATGCATTACTATAGTGGTCGACAAAAAAAGTTTCCAGTCTAAATTCTTATTTACTTCGATATATGAAATCTTAATAAAATAACCTATATATCATTCGATAGAGAAAAGAAAGTTCTATCTGTGTATGAACTTTGTTGTTTTTTTAATTCATTTTATCCTTTTAAATTCCGTTTTACTAGTTTCCATTGAATTGTAAAACGACAAATCAAAAGTATCCAATATACTCTTGAAATATACTCTTTTAGCTCTTTTTTGATAAAAATCTAAAAAAATTGCTGAAAAAATGTCAACTACTGTTCTTAAGTCGAAATACTCGAAGTTGAGTAATGAGGACAAAATTCTTGCTCTAAACTTGATAAAAGACAGTATGAGCATGCGACAAGCTGCCAAGAAAATTGGATGTACCCATCGCTCAATAAGCTCATTACTCAATGTGAAATCCCCCAAAAAATAAGAAAAAAACAAGGTCGGGAGATTTTAATATCTAATCTACAAGGGAAAAAAATAAAATTTTCTGCCGTGCAAATAAAATCTGAGCTCAATTTGTCAGTTAGTACAAGGACAATACAGCGTTATCTGAAAGAAATTCCTGAAATCTTTTGGGGAAGACCTAGAAAAATTTCAATTTAGATGGTCCAGATGGTCTCACTTCTTGCTGGATAGATAAATCATTGCTTAAGCCGACACGTATCAAACGTGGATTCGGAGGTAGCAGTATCATGGTTTGGGCATTTTATTACATCGAAAAATACAGGCAACTTGGTTGTAATAGACGAAAAATTGAATTCAAATTCTTATCAAAAGTTACTTGAAGATCAACTTTTACCGTTCAAGAAGGAAATCGAAAAAGAGATGCTAGTTTTTCAACAAGATAATGCGCCTTGCCATCGATCTGCTTCGACTAAAAAGTGGTTTTTAGATAACAATATCAATTTATTATCTTGGCCCGCACGCAACCCGGATTTAAACCCAATCGAGAATCTTTGGAGAATTTTAACTCGAAAAGTTTATGCGAACGGGAAAATATTTTTGAATTAGAAAGATTTGACAGAAGCCATAATCAAGGAATGGATTTCTATAGACAGAGACACAGTTGAAGGTCTTTACTATTCCATGCCTATAAGATGTCTGAGTGTTGTTCAAAAAAACGGAGATTTTACAAAATAAAAATGGATACTTTTGATTTGTCGTTTTACAATTCAATGGAAACTAGAAAAGCGGAATTTAAAAGGATAGAATGAATTAAAAAAACAACTAAGTTCATACACAGATAGAACTTTTTTTTCTCTATCGAATGATGTATAGGTTATTTTATTAAGATTTGATATATAAAGTTAATAAGAATTTAGACTGGATGCTTTTTTTGTCGACCACTATATTTATACGAATATTATTTTAAACGACTTCGAATTTCACTAAGAACGTGAAAACAATTACTTTAATATTTTTACATGAAAAACAATAAACGTTTTACTCCTTTAATTTCAATATAATTATATATAGAGGAAAGATGAGGGTTTGTTGCAACTGTTTATAGTATAAACAATTTCATAGATAATGATGGGTTTGAAAAATTTCAATTTTCTGTTAACATCTGGTTAAAGTGGAAAAGTAAATTTATGAAATTGTATGAAATAAACCTTTTAATGCAAAAATAGCAAAAGATGTACGTGTTTTCAATTATATACTAGAAATTTTTTTTCTCAATTCTTTAAGCTGAAGAGGCACGCTGTTATTTAGACCTGAAAGGTTTTGATCTGAGTAATCAGATTCATATTGATTAAATTAGAAGAAATAAAAAATAACCTCTATACTATTATCATGGAAAACTCTTCTAATACCAAAATTAGTCAACCCAAAGACCTCGTGGAGGTTATAACAGAATCAAAAGAATTATTTTAATAATCTACTCGTCGTCTAATTTAAATTTTTTGACAGAGTGGAAATTGGAAATCTTCTCGCTGAGATTGGGAACAATATTGTAAGTATTCATTTGTCTTGAAAATTGATTATATGCCAGACTAAACAATACGTAAGTAAAATATTCTACCAATCAGAGTTAAGAGATTCTGGAATTGATTGGAAATTTTTCGAATACGTCCTCTTAAATAATAAGAAAAGATGATTTCTCATTTTTATTCATACTGGATTGATTAGAAAAATTTGAATTGAAATATAAATAAAAGATATATTAACACCAAATACGTATTTCTTAAAAGATCATCAGTGGTATAACTTTAAAAATGATAAGAGT
The DNA here is from genome assembly GCA_012064415.1 of Gyrodactylus bullatarudis. Classification (NCBI taxonomy): domain Eukaryota; kingdom Metazoa; phylum Platyhelminthes; class Monogenea; order Gyrodactylidea; family Gyrodactylidae; genus Gyrodactylus; species Gyrodactylus bullatarudis. Next base: position 90,312 of record SSNU01000089.1, read on the forward strand.
TAAATAATTGAATGAAAATAACAATTTACAAATAATGAAAGAAATAGTAAAATTTTTAGGAATTAAGAATAAAGGCAAGCTAAAAAACACCTAATCTCTCCATTAAATAGCAACAGGGGAGAGAAAAGTGAAAAAGCTCACATAGGCCAAGTTAGTTGAAGATTATATAAATAGTTTTTCTGAACACATAGATTGGGTTTGTATTGATTGATAAAGAATTTCTCCTTTATGCATACATCATCTCCATCTATGCTGTCATCCCCAAGGTTTTTGTATAAAACGGAAAATTTTGAAATTGAAGCTACGTGGTTTTCCTGCTTAAGATGTCTAGTAACCGCGGTATCCTTATGTAGATGATCATTGGATCTCGTAGACAATTTCCTAATAGTTCCGTGGTCTCACATCATTAGTTCGTTATTGTATTATTATTCATATTGTATTACAGTTGTGCAATTTTTTCCAATAATCACCGCTTCCCCAAACTCCAATGTCCTTGAGTATGCAAAAAATAATGAATATCCCTATTAACGTCTGTAACAAAGTCAGAAGTTGCTTCTAAAATGTATGCCCCATATGAATACAAAATAATCTCCTTGAAAGCAGCTTATTATGCTCCGTGACGTCGAAAATCAAATGGAGTCAGAACTTGAAAGTTATAAAGTAAATAAATAATATGGAAGACCGTGCAAAAGTCTTAAAATATCAAGCGCTGAAAGAAGGGTAGATAAATTATTAAATTAAATTATTTCTATTATTAAAAAAAATATTTGGGATGAATATTAGAGGAAATTTCCTCTGGGAAGATTTTTAGAAATTTTTGGAATTAACCCATTTTTAAAAATGAATCATTGACCAAAAAATTCTTCCGGGACTGGGCTTGAACATCTCGTTCATTCGTACGAAAAAATAACATTTCTATCAATTAATATAATAAAAAAGTTATGCGTGCTTAAATTTTGACTAACAATGAGCTAAATTTATTGAAGAATGTTTGAAAGTTACTGTCGGAAATATAATGAATAATTAGTATGAAACTTTAGCTCAACTTGTAAATTAGGGGAGAGGGTAACGCATTAATTTTTCATCATAATTTCGAAGTTTATTTTCATTATTTTCCATGCTTAATGAACCAATTTTATAGGGTTCAGTGGACCTGATTAAATCAGGAGAAAATTCTCTACAAGTTGAGAACAAAAACTAGAAAGGTGACAAAATTTTCCCAAAAAATTTAATTTTAAATATATTTATTCTACTTTTTAGTATATTTTGAATACGAACTGTTAATTTTAGCTGGAAGTCAGGGTGTGCACATTCCCACTCACCAAAACTATTTCACAACTGTATCTTAATATATGTTTACTCCTGATCATATTTTCTTAATATATATTTTGCTGAGCAAATTATTAGTTCTATTATTATTACTACTATCTTCAAGTTCAAATCCACTTCTAAAATCTTTTTTTCGTAATTCAAGGAATCTCAAATACAGTAATTATAAAAATAATACAATTTTTGAAAAAAATATTAAAAGACTCGGTGGTATTCTGTCAAGTTGTTTAAGTGAGTCATAAGAGTAGAATTGTTTACAGTTTTAACGACTTTCATGGAGAATAAATAGTCAGAAAATTTTTTTCTCAAAGGTATTTCAGCTTGGATACTTCCAAGTAAGTGTATATTATTCACGGATATCAATATTTCAGTATTCTAAGCCACGAAATTTATTCATGTTCCTTTAATATTGAATAATAATAAAAAATTTATATAGCAGTTAATCTAAACAGAAGATATGAACTTGTAAAATCTTTGATTCAATTTTTATCATCAGATCAGTCACTTATAATTTCATGTTTAACCCTAATTCATATTAAAATAGAAGTAAAAAAAAACATAAATACCAAGTTAAATAATTGAATGAAAATAACAATTTACAAATAATGAAAGAAATAGTAAAATTTTTAGGAATTAAGAATAAAGGCAAGCTAAAAAACACCTAATCTCTCCATTAAATAGCAACAGGGGAGAGAAAAGTGAAAAAGCTCACATAGGCCAAGTTAGTTGAAGATTATATAAATAGTTTTTCTGAACACATAGATTGGGTTTGTATTGATTGATAAAGAATTTCTCCTTTATGCATACATCATCTCCATCTATGCTGTCATCCCCAAGGTTTTTGTATAAAACGGAAAATTTTGAAATTGAAGCTACGTGGTTTTCCTGCTTAAGATGTCTAGTAGATGATCATTGGATCTCGTAGACAATTTACTAATAGTTCTTCCTATGTACGAAGCTTCACAATCACACTGGAATTGATAAACTTATATAGTCTTTTCTTCAGGCTTGAGTAAATCCTTATGAATCAAACTGAACAAATCTGTGTGTTAAATGAAATTTTCAATTGTATATTATTATAATTTTGATCGATGAGATTATTGAGTCTTCTTCTTATATCATTACTGAAACCATCTCCTTTGAAATTAAGCTTCATGAATATAGTAATTTTATCCACCTCTTCTGTTTCGACAACCTCATCTCTAATAGGTTGATTGATGAATTTGTCCACAAATTTGGCCGGATAACCATTTTCCATCAAACATGACTTCGAGTTCTCTATTTCATTTGTCCATTCCTCAGGACCCTTCCCTAGACCAATTACTAAGCCAATTTTATGAGATATAGGACTGAAACTAGCATAATGAAGATACTTACCGTTATCAGTCTTCTTCTTATAAATATTTCTTAAAATTGATCCATCTTCTTTTCTGGTTAGTTTGACGTCTAGGAAACTCAAAATACCATCCATATTAAAATAGAAGTAAAAGATATATTAACACCAAATACGTATTTCTTAAAGGATCATCATTGGTATCACTTTAAAAATGATAAAAATAATTGAATGAAAATAATAATAATTAACTATTTATTCAAATTATTAAAATATTTTTAACTTGCTGACTCCTACTGGGTACACAGTTCATATTTCTTCGTTTACACCTCGTTATATGTCATCAAAAAATATGAATCTCTCATTTCTCAGTATAATGCACTTTCTATGAGCCTTTTTCCTTTATATCCTTCTGTCACACCAATAATAAACTGTATTCAATACATTTCTTTACCAACTACATCGTCTTCTCCCAAACTTATCACCACATACATAAATGTCTGAAGAAACCGACGAAAATAAAACACTAGCATAACTGCAAGTCAGCAAGCTCATTGTTTTGAAGAAATCAGTCAAACCTTGGCTTCATATAATAAAATATTGTTAAGCTTTTGGTGCAGCTACCGCTGTAAGTGATGTAAAATTTATTTTAAACACGCCTTACTGTTAATTAAAAGAAAGAGAAATGTGAGAAAACTAAGAACCAATTTTTAAAATATAAATTCCCTAAAACTATTTCCACATCTTTGAAACAAAAATGAGTTTTATTAATTATTCATTCAGTTTTTACGTCCAATTTAATAAAGAAAAAAATTCTTTAATATGGCTGACCAGTGCTAGTCGAAAAATTTTTCAAAGACCTGTAATGGAGTACGACTCTGAGATAACTTATATAAGACTAAATATTTTATATTTATAAGATTTCACCAAAATTTATGATAATATAATATTTAATTTAGCTAGCAAAATGTGAGATTTTCTTCTGAAATATAACATTTTTTTAAAATGTACTTATTTAAATGTCCCTGTATTGAATTTTAAATTATTTCAGTATTAAAGCTGAGCCGTATGTTTATAATAATTATATTAATATGAATAGATAATATTTATCGAGAATCGATTAAAGAAAGAATTAACTTTAAGGTACCTGATCAACTGATCATCATAATCAGGAAGTAATCTATCAGACAATCTGACGATTATTAAGAAAACTAAAACGCTTAGCCAGAAAAAATATTATTACAGTGGGAGGAGCATTTCTAAGATATTATGAGAATTTCCATTCTTTTGATAAATTCTTCAGACTGAAGCAAATAAAAGCTCTTGCATATGATTCATAATGAATATGAGCTAATCAATTTAAAATTAAAATAGTAATTCAGCTTTTTAAAAAAAATTATGTTGACAATTTTACTAAAGGCTACCTAAAGAAAAACCGTAAGTTTAAAGATCTTTAACTTATCAATATTATTTTTGTACATGATAACTATTTTTATATGAAAATGATGAATGTAAAACAGAACTTATGAATTGTTAAATAAAGTTCATTTCTTTATGGTTCATCAGTAGTGACACATAAATAATGATAAAGATAATAAATCCAATGAAAATAATATTTTACAAACTTTGAAAGAAGTATAGTAAAAGTTGAAAAATATAAGAATATAATGTGAGCTGAAAAAACACCAAAACTCTTCAATAAATAGTAACAGTGAAGAGAAAAGTGAAAAAGCTCACATATGCCAGGGTAATTGAAGATTATAAGAGTAATTTTTCTGAACACACAGGTTTGGTTTAAAGTGATTGATGAAGAATTTCTCCTTCACTCACAAATCTGTGCTGTCATCATCCGCATTTTTATACAAAATTGAGAAATTAGAAATCAAAGCCTCAGGATTTTCCTGTTTGATGTGTCTTGTCACTGCTGTATTCTTCTTTAGATGATCATTTGAACGAGTTGACAATTTCCTAATCGTACGTCCTATATAAGAAGCTTCACAGTCGCATCCGAATTTGTAAATCAACTTAGTCTTTTCTTCAGGCTTTTGTAAATCCTTATGAATTGAACTGAATAATCTTTGGGAATAATAATACAATTTCAATTGTATATTATCATAATGTTGATCAATAAGATTAACCAGTCGTCTTCTTACATCATTACTGAAAATGTCACCTTTAAAATTAAGTTTCATGAAGATGGTTGTCTTCTTTCCTTCATCTCTGTCGACCCTTTCATCTACATCATCAGACTTATTGATGAATTTGTCTACAAATCTGTTGGGATAACCGTTCTCATTCAAACGTAATTTTGACTCTTCTATTTTTTGGCCATTCCTCTGGACTAGCAATCCTTCTTATCCTCTTTCCTAGGAATTGTAATTTCCTAGACCAATAACTAAGCCAACTTTATGAGATACAAGACTGAAACTGGCAAAATGGAGGTATTTCTCATTATCAGTTTTCTTCTTGTAGATATTTCTTAGAATTGACCCATCCTCTTTCATAGTTAGTTTGACATCTAAGATATCAAACTCTCATCAGACTCTTTTTCCATAGTGAATTTAATATTAGGATGAAACGAATTCATCTTCAAGAAAAAATCGTCTACTGAAACATCTGGCTTCATCAAAATAAAAGTGTCATCAACATATCTGATGTATAAATCAGTGAAAGTATTGATAGTATCAGACATTTTATTTAATTCTAACCAACCTAAGAAGATATCTGCTAAAAGAGGACTTAGAGGTGATCCCATAGCTACGCCATCTTTTTGAATAAAAACATCTTGGTTTGAAAAGACAAAGGAAAATTAGTACAGCAAATCCTAACAAGACCTGCTATCTCATTACTCTGCATTTCGAAACCCTCATGTTCATCAATAAAAGATTTAATAACATCTAGGGTCTCCTCAATAGGAACATTAGGAAACAAAGAACTAACATCTAATGAAACCATTTCATTTAAACCAATATTTAAATCCTTAACCTTATCGACAAAAGAAAAAGTATCTTTAACAACATATTTAGCATAATAAGAATGTATTGGTTTCAATACGTCGATTAACCACTTGGCTAAATTATGTTGCGGACATGACGACATATCCAAGATCGGCCGTATAGGAAAAACGTCAGGAACGATATTATCTACTATCTTATGTGTCTTAAGATGTAGATATAATCTAGACATCCTCGTATGTTTCTTTGCTATAAAACTTCTGGTTTTATCAGAAATTTAATTCCTATCGAATAACCCTTTTGATATCTTATACATGGAACGTTCCATAGATTCCATTTCCTTATAATAAGCTGATCTATCTTGCCCTGTGTTTCTAATGAAAACAAAGATTCTACTCCCAAACTAATTACTTCTGGAGTTCCACAAGGCTCTAGAGTTGGACCTCTACTGTTCAATATTGTATTCTTAAAAATGACGGATTTTTAAATATGCTGATGATATGAAAATAGTTTTCAGTTTTGATGATTTTATCGATATAAATTTTATAAACTCATCATTAAAATCCCTTACTAATGATCTGTTAACTCTGGGGCTGAGCATAAATGAAAGTTAAACATTCTACATGACTCCTTTCACATCAACTCCTATCAATAATAATATATGTATTAATGATAAAATAATAAACCCCAAATTCACGGTTCGTGATTTAGGTGTTAAATACAATAATTTTCTTGATTTTACAGAACATTATAAGGAAATCTATAGGTCTCTTGTCAGCAGATGTATACAAATACATAAATGTATCAAAATTGACTTTATGAAGGTATTCTTATACAAAATGGTAGCCCGAACTGTTGTCGAGTTCTGCTCTGGATGTTGGAACCCAGAAAAAATTGACTGAAGTACAGAAAACAACTTGGTCAACCCTCAGAGTCTATCAAAATTCGAAGAGATATAAAAAGTCTCATACCTATAAGAAAATCCGCGAAGCCCCAGAGAATCTATAGACTTAGAGAACGCTACAGAATTGAAGACGAAGATATATATATATAATAGTATCAAAATATTTAGTAAATCAACATCAAATTACTTAAAATATGTCTTGTGAAGATATTTATTTTTTTGCTAATCATTTTTCATATTCATTCCTTTTTAATCTTCTCAACTGACTCTTCATAAATATCAAAGTCTTCACTGATCATTAGAATTAAAAAGATAAAATTTACCAGTCACAAACTAACTTGTTGAAAGTGGCTTGAAATATCATGTATCTAGAGCTATTGCAAAGACAAAAAAAAATAATAATAAACTGCTCTCCTCATGATATTTTTCAGCCCATAATTAATTACAAAAAAAATCAAATCCACAGAATAAAAGGCTGTATATTGCTGTGGGAATCTTCACCATCAGCTTGTGAAATATTTCTAAAATAAAAAAACACTGAAGTTATTATTACTATCAACAAATTAAAAAAAGGGACATGCAGATTAAATGTAATTCATAATGAATGATTAACTGATATAAAGTGATTGTTTCAGGAAGAGAAACAATATAATTGAAGAGAAACTAATGAACAGATTGTTACAAAATGCTAATTATCTCCATAAGGTATAATGCCTGACCGTAAATTACAAATGCTTTGATACTAGTTATCACCTATGTACCAACTCTTTATCAACGAAAGAAAGAAAAAAAAACATTAACAAGATTCATTTATATTATTATTCTTATATAAAAACATAGAGTTATAAATATTAAATTATTATACATTTTTTGTGAGAAGATTAATTTCTATCAAATTTTTTATATGAAAATGAAAATTGTGAAGCAGAACATATGTGTTGTTTAATAAATTTTTCATTTCATTTTATCTTGCCCTGTGTTGACAAATTTACTTTCATCAGAAAAAAAAATCTAAACCTGCTATATAATAATCCTCCTTATACATTATAACTATCCCTTTACGCTTATCAGGTTTAGTAAGGAAAATGTTCTCATTAGATTTTAGTTCTTTCATTGCCTCAAAATGTTTTTTAGTTAATAAACTAGATCTTAAAGGTTTTCGATCAAAACTTCTATAAATAGTTTTAATAGATCTAATTTAAACTTCTCTGTGATTGCATTGTCTTTAATGTTTTTAGTGAGACCAAGTTCTTACATCAAACGTTCGAAAGCCGCTTTGTCTTCAATTTCATTTTTTCTCGTGGGAATGCAAAAATTAGGGCCGAGGGATAGGATTTCTTTCTGCTCCTTAGATAATTCAATATCTCTGAAGTTAAAGATTCCTCTTTCGTGAAAACGAAGGCTTTTTCCAAATTCTTTAAACAGACTATCATATTTATGTTTCATTATAGATTCACCAGCTTCAACGAAGAATCTTAGCAATGCATCATTAAATTCAGGATCAACATCTATAAGTACCATTTTATTCCCGATGAAACCAAGTAAGACTTTGATTCTTCCTTCAATTTTCCGAATTTAATCTTTTACTTTTAAGATGACATGCTCTTCTTTATGGTAACGAACATCTAGAGGAATTTTCTTCCAGTAAAATCTGAGATATTGATTCCTCTCAAGAAATTCCCGATAAAACTTCAATTGGCCATATAAGTTATACAGTTTAGAGTTAGAAGATAAAATTGTACGAAGAAGAATTTTCTGTTCAGGGATCCGGCAGGAAAGATTATGGCGTTGATATGATTCACGTAATTTATCAAAAACGTCCGAAAATCCGCTTAAAATCATATTTGTAGTTATAGAATGAAAAGCTTTATTCAACAAATGTATTATTATTCCCAAAGATTATTCAGTTCAATTCATAAGGATTTACAAAAGCCTGAAGAAAAGACTAAGTTGATTTACAAATTCGGATGCGACTGTGAAGCTTCTTATATAGGACGTACGATTAGATTTCTCTTCACTGTTACTATTTATTGAAGAGTTTTGGTGTTTTTTCAGCTCACATTATATTCTTATATTTTTCAACTTTTACTATACTTCTTTCAAAGTTTGTAAAATATTATTTTCATTGGATTTAAAACTTTTATAAATAAGCAACATGTAGAAATTACAGTGTTTTTAGACAATTAACCTACTAGCAGAGTGTGGTCACTGGTAATTACTATATTTCTTTTTGACCCATACATCTATGCTGTCATCTCCAGGGTTTTTGTACAGAATGGAAAAAATCGACTCTGAAGAAGCATGTTTCTCCTGTTTGATATGCCTACTTACCGTAGTTTCCTTATCAGATGATCACTTGATCTTGTAGACAGCTTCCTAATTGTTCTACCTATGTAAGAAGCACCACAGTCACATTGGAATTTATAAATTAGTAGAGTCTTCTCCTCCGGTTTGAGTAAATTTTTATGAATTAAACAGTCTCTGTGGTTTAACAATTTTCCATCAGACACCACTTTGAATTCTCTATTTCATTCGGCCATTCCCGCTGACTAGCTATTTTTCTTATCCTCTTCCCTAGACTTATCACTAAGCCAACTTTATGCGATATAGGACTGAAACTGAAGTTATTTTCCACTGTCAGTCTTCTTCTTGAAAATAAATCTTCTTTTCTGGTTCATCAATGAAAGATAAAATAAAAGCCAAAATTGAAGTAACAAACTTAAAGATTATCTCATTAGAAGCTTTATTTGAATCCATAACTTTATCAACTAATGAAAAAGTACCTTTGACAACATATTTAGCATAATATGTATGAATAGATTTCAGAATATCAATCAATCAATTAGCTAAATTATGTTGTGGACATGACTACATGTCCAAGATCAGCTGAATCGGAAAAACCTCAGGTACTTTTCCACTGAATCTGACATTCAGAATGAGTTTTCATGAAATAAGCTCAGTCATTAAAAATCGAAATAATCATTCAGCTTGCTTAAAAATTTCTATTAACCTTTATACTAAAGGTTGCCTGAACAAAATCCGTGAGTTTCTAGGTATTTTTACATTCTGCAAGCTCAAAAATACTAGGGTTCAATTCCAGACACACCCATCACCCTAGTAGGGGTCAGATATATATTTCAGATGGGAAGTGCTGATTTAAGAATAGCTTTTTTTGTAAACATAAGTTTGATTTTATTTAGATTTATGTATAATTTTTGTATTGAATCGAAAAAGACTGGCGCAACTAGAAAGTTCTTGCATATAATTCAGAATTAAATAAGCTCAGTCATTAAAAATCGAAATCAGCTTGCTTAAAAATTTCTATTAACCTTTATACATCATATGCGTATTTCAATAAGCTCTACCAGCTGTATTGCTTTGAAAATGATAAAAGTTAAAAATTCATTCAGGATTATAATTCTCATCTATTGAAAGAAATATAAAAAAATTGTATAGAATTAGAAATAATATGCTAGCTGAAAAAACACCAAAACTCTTAAATGTACAGCAACAGTGTAGATGAAAGTTATAAAGCTCACACAGACCAGAATATTACATCATCAGTATAATGTGTTTTCCATAAATTCATATCCAAATATGGCGCGGTAGGATTTTACATTACACTCTATAGAAAGTGTGTGTGTGTTCAGTTTGATAATCCATTGGTACGTATGTGTGAGTAGCAACCCCTTTTCTATGTAAAAGGAGGAGAACAGTGTGACAGCTTTTATTGACATGTTTGTATTCACACCTATGTATGTACATCGTACAAATGGTCAGCGCCATGATTAATCATGGGATTGAGAAATCAGAAAATGACTTTTTTGATTATTCCTCTAAAATCATTTGATATCTGAAACTAATTTCAAAATCGAATTTTAGCCATATATTTTCGAATAGAAGCTTGAAAATTTTACTCAAAATTTTATGCTTAATATAATGGTACTAAATTTAAGTCTGATTGACTGCTGGTTTAGCTCTTTTTGTTACGGCCTTTTCCTGATATGATAGAGAAAAAAATCGAAGTGGAAATTAATCAGAATAAAATATTAAGATCATCTGCTAAATTTCATCAACCTATCGTAAAATTTTATCGTAAAATATAATTGGAACCTTTAGAAATTTGTAGGAAGAATTTTGCTCGATTCTGATTGGCCGACAAATACTCAATTTCTATTGTTCTATTATTCATTAGATTTGGGGTAGAAATGGTATATAAGTAACGTCTACTTCTACTTGCAAATTCACACAACTCTTTTCATTTTACTGAGCTTTTATCTTTGTTTTTAACGACCTCTCTCTCAATTTTTGAGTTAATATATATTTTTCTTCATTAGGATAACAGTATTCTCTTAAACATAATTCCTATTTTCTGAGCATTTCTTTTGGATGCGCTTTTTTATCTTTTTACCAGAGCAATTTCTAAACTTAATTCGAAATAGAATTAAAAATATCAGACTTCTTCTTGAATTTTTTTTGAATTGAACCATCTTTTTTTCTGGTCAGTTTTACATCTAATATTTGATTCCTTAATAAACTTTCAAAAAAATGTATTTTTACCAATATTAATCGGACAAAAACTTTTATTTGAGAAGGGTGAGTCCGAATGTTTTGATGTAAATAATATTAATTTTAGAGGGGAATTAACCAGTTAAGTCTGTCGGACATAGAATGCTTCTAAAATGGTCAGTGAAATCACAGAATTAGGATTCGTAAAGTATTTTTCTGTTTTAGTAAGTTTTCAATAATTATAATTTTTTGATCAACTCAAATCGAATATCATAATACTGTCGCACTCCATCATAAAACCAATAATGATTCATATTTTTATTTGAGTTGATTCCAAAAAAACACCCCAATTTTTTTAAAATCACACCAAAGAAAAATACTCACCCCAAACATTTCCGAAAGAAAATACATTTTATAAATAACAAGGAATAATTTTATTCAACACTAAATTTCATTAGACTTTTTTTCATTTATTGATTTTTTACGGCTATTACATTGCCTTCCATGTTTTTTATGAATTCTGTAGCCTTCAAGTTCCGACTCCTTCAGATTTTAGGTGTCACACAGCGTGATCATTTCCAAGTAAGCTGCTTTCAAGGAGATTACTTTTTATTCATTTGGGACATACTTTTCTGGAAAAACTTCTAACTTATTGGCGACGGCACAGATATCCATTAATCTTTGCAAAACTACAAGAGCATTGGAGTTTATTGAAATTAAGGACTCTTGTTATCAATCAATTGGGATTGAGAAAATTAAAACTGATCATCTTTTGGAGTAACGAAAATTTGTAAGAACCTAGACTCGCGTGAGTTTTTTCCAGCAAAGGTTCTATGTAAGCAACCCCTTTTCTATGTAAAAGGAGGAGAACAGTGTGACAGCTTTTATTGACATGTTTGTATTCACACCTATGTATGTACATCGTACAAATGGTCAGCGCCATGATTAATCATGGGATTGAGAAATCAGAAAATGACTTTTTTGATTATTCCTCTAAAATCATTTGATATCTGAAACTAATTTCAAAATCGAATTTTAGCCATATATTTTCGAATAGAAGCTTGAAAATTTTACTCAAAATTTTATGCTTAATATAATGGTACTAAATTTAAGTCTGATTGACTGCTGGTTTAGCTCTTTTTGTTACGGCCTTTTCCTGATATGATAGAGAAAAAAATCGAAGTGGAAATTAATCAGAATAAAATATTAAGATCATCTGCTAAATTTCATCAACCTATCGTAAAATTTTATCGTAAAATATAATTGGAACCTTTAGAAATTTGTAGGAAGAATTTTGCTCGATTCTGATTGGCCGACAAATACTCAATTTCTATTGTTCTATTATTCATTAGATTTGGGGTAGAAATGGTATATAAGTAACGTCTACTTCTACTTGCAAATTCACACAACTCTTTTCATTTTACTGAGCTTTTATCTTTGTTTTTAACGACCTCTCTCTCAATTTTTGAGTTAATATATATTTTTCTTCATTAGGATAACAGTATTCTCTTAAACATAATTCCTATTTTCTGAGCATTTCTTTTGGATGCGCTTTTTTATCTTTTTACCAGAGCAATTTCTAAACTTAATTCGAAATAGAATTAAAAATATCAGACTTCTTCTTGAATTTTTTTTGAATTGAACCATCTTTTTTTCTGGTCAGTTTTACATCTAATATTTGATTCCTTAATAAACTTTCAAAAAAATGTATTTTTACCAATATTAATCGGACAAAAACTTTTATTTGAGAAGGGTGAGTCCGAATGTTTTGATGTAAATAATATTAATTTTAGAGGGGAATTAACCAGTTAAGTCTGTCGGACATAGAATGCTTCTAAAATGGTCAGTGAAATCACAGAATTAGGATTCGTAAAGTATTTTTCTGTTTTAGTAAGTTTTCAATAATTATAATTTTTTGATCAACTCAAATCGAATATCATAATACTGTCGCACTCCATCATAAAACCAATAATGATTCATATTTTTATTTGAGTTGATTCCAAAAAAACACCCCAATTTTTTTAAAATCACACCAAAGAAAAATACTCACCCCAAACATTTCCGAAAGAAAATACATTTTATAAATAACAAGGAATAATTTTATTCAACACTAAATTTCATTAGACTTTTTTTCATTTATTGATTTTTTACGGCTATTACATTGCCTTCCATGTTTTTTATGAATTCTGTAGCCTTCAAGTTCCGACTCCTTCAGATTTTAGGTGTCACACAGCGTGATCATTTCCAAGTAAGCTGCTTTCAAGGAGATTACTTTTTATTCATTTGGGACATACTTTTCTGGAAAAACTTCTAACTTATTGGCGACGGCACAGATATCCATTAATCTTTGCAAAACTACAAGAGCATTGGAGTTTATTGAAATTAAGGACTCTTGTTATCAATCAATTGGGATTGAGAAAATTAAAACTGATCATCTTTTGGAGTAACGAAAATTTGTAAGAACCTAGACTCGCGTGAGTTTTTTCCAGCAAAGGTTCTATGTAAGGAGAAAGTTCACTTTCAATCTTTTTATAGAAGTTAAGTCGCTCACAAATTATCTGACAGTAAATTCCTATAGGAAATTGTGATATTGAATGCATGTTTTTCTCTTATTTCCATGGTTCAGTGATTCAGCAAAATTAGAAGTTAAAATCCCAAAGTGGCATTGCGGAATGCAAATTGGCCCAATTTGCAACGGAAATTTCTCTAAGATATTCTAAAATATTTTTTAATGATTCTCGAAATCTGGTCCATAACTAAGCTAAAGGAATTATCGTGTTCTGTTCTAGCTGCTTTCCATAGTAAAGGCTTTATATTTGTATTGATATTTTTCGCTAAGTGAAAAGACAGTAAGAATGTGCAGCGTTCGGTATCGATGATTTGATTACATTTATCAACCCCTTCTCTCTGTCAGTAAATATGACTAAGTTTCTTTAATCATTAAGTGATAAAGATTTTTTGAAGGTCTTCGCGAAATCTTTTTATTTTCCTTAGGTACTATGGACAAAGCGATAGGATAACTTTTATTGTTGCCATCTACTCCTGAGGCAATGAGAAGAACAAACTTATAGTCTCCCTTCGAATGACATCCATCCATAAAAATTACAGGGAAAAAAATTAAGAGAATATTTGAAGGCTTGAACTGAAATGGCATAAAATATTGCAGACTCCAACTGATTCTGAAATTTATGTGGGTTGCGAAGAGAATTCGGATCATTCAAGTTACACAATTAAATAATACTATCGAATCTTGAATAGCTATTTGATAAACTATTTTCTTTTTTTCTGAATAAATTTTCAACAATCTCAAGACGTTTTTGTAGCAATTGTCGATACTGAACTCATATTTGAGAATATTAATGCAATCCTTTGGACAAAACTGTTCAATATTTTGTTAAAAAGAATCTGCGAATATTTTTCCTTATTGTCAACACAACTCAAAGGTGAAAAGTTAGACCTGTGACTTTTGAACCAAAGAACCCTCTTCCCTCTGCCCCTTTTTAATTTAGTTTTCTAAATCATCATCATACTTATGAGTATGGTTTCTTTAAAACCTTAAACTTTCTGAGCAAAAATGATAACTTTCATTCGAAAGAGCTTTTTTGTTGAAGAATACTCTATGCTTGGTTGATCGTACATAGATTCGGATCAAAAGACATCTGAACTTATATTATTTCACTGAAATTTATTTTTATCGAAATATAGCTTTTTCTTAAGTTTGTTGACGGAGTAGTTCTTTCTTTTTCGCCTCCATAACAAACAAATAAGAAGCCTAGTGACCATCTGGATGTACTTATTCATTACACTACTCTTTTACTAACATCAAACTGATCCACACCCTTTCAGAAATCTTATTCTAAAAACCTTTACACATTTTTTTGCGGAAAGTAGTGCCGGACCTCTTCAAAAATATTTGGTGGCGATGAAGGAATCATCTAGAGGAATTTGAAGTCAAGTGAATAGTTAGTGATAAAGCTTATATTTCACCGGATCTCGTCAGACTATTCTGATTAGCAACAATGTTTGATTCCTCTCGGTTCATACTAATTACAGGTTGAGAATTGATTTGATTACTAACATCCGTTAGCTTCTCTTCTTTTGCACTTGAATTCTCACTTGCAATTGTTGCTGACCATCTGGATGTACTTATTCATTACACTACTCTTTTACTAACAAACTGATCCACACCCTTTCGGAAATCTTATTCTAAAAACCTTTACACATTTTTTTTCTTTACTCTCCAAGGTAGTTGATAAGGAGGGATAGGAGTGTCTTTTTCTCACCTTTGAGATTTTCTCGATCCTTCTTGTTAGCTTTGAGTCATTGTTGTGTATCTCTCTCTTCTTAATCCAAGCAGTGTTTAGTTTTCTTGGATGGCTTTCGAAAGGGCGAGCCTCGTTGAAATCAGTCCTATCGTCATTTAACCCTAGAACGGCATATCATGAAAATCGCATTTTCTGTAAATGGGGGTTTTTGGAACCCCTTCTTGAATAAAGACCAAAGATTGTGTTAAATAGTGATTTATTTAGAAGATTGGGAGCACAAGTTAATCCAAGTGTTCCAATAAATAGCAAGAGGTCATCTTTTTGTTCCCCTTTTGGTTGAGTAGAAGCTTACTATTTGATCTAAGGAATCGACTCCACCTTTGTATTTATTATAATCAAGAATGATATCCGGTTTTCCCTGAACACTTTCCGGTCGAGTGTGCTCAGAAAATAACATTAAAACTGGATGATTATTCTTTTAACCATATTTCAAAAGTGTTATTCTATCACAAAAAATATAATCTGCCTGGTTTTCTGCTTTTTTCTTGTCCTGAAAACTGACAGGTAAAAACTTTCGATTTACTCTCACTGTTCCAACCACACTTGTTTTCTCTTTTCAAGGAGGTATTGAGCTATTTCCATGGAGGTAAAAAAATTATCAATAGTTATTGTACCTTTGTTCAGATAAGGTAAAGAAAGTTCTTTCACCACTCTAGTACCTTGATTCTTATCTTGAACATTATTGACTTTGCCAAGATAAACCTGAGCGTTCACCAAGTAGTATATCTTTGAATCAGCTAACACCCAAATCTTGATTCCATATTTCCCTGGCTTAGAAGGAATGAAAACTTTCATCGGGCAACGTCCTCTGAAGCTAATAAGTTGCTCGTCTACTGTAAGGTATTCACTTGGAGTGTAACTAGTTTTGGAATTATTGACGAAGCTTTCAAAAAAAGACGAATAGGAGCCAAACGATCTCTATCAGGTACTCTTTGACGTGTCGCTTTGTTGTCAAATCTTATAATTTGTTTTATAAAATTGAAACGACATTGAATTTATAACCAATTGATTTCCAAAGTTTTCTGACCAGAGCATTTCAAGATTCATTCCTTTCTGCTTAGTGAGTCCAAATAAAATACAGATACCTGTCCATCGTTTGAGTTTTTGAAGATTGATTGACGATCTATTCAGTTGCCGGAGCTCTTTGTATTTATTGGTAAATTTTACTATCGATAAAAGCATATCATCAGTCACTAGTAATTTGAAGAATTCAATTGGTTGAAATAAGTTGTCACAATTCTTTGTAGGACCAGCCTTGAAATCGCATATGTTGTTGGCGAGGGTTCTTCTTGGCACTGGTCTTGTAGTTTTGTACACAAACAGACCGTCTTTAGAAGTGATTGTATTTGGAGGAAAGACATCTGGAATTTCTACAATTGGTTCATCTAATTCTTCATCCTCATCTGAAAATACGTGATCACTCTCGTCTGAGCTTGACTTGTCACTTCCCAGTAACTCTTGATCTTGTGAGTAAAGATTCAGCTCACGTTCTATGTCACTGATATTCATTGCAAATGAAAATATACCAAAAACTAATAGGATTCATGTTCCTGAACGAGTTTTCAATTGGCTAAAGATAAGGAAACACACAAAGGGTTCTTGAGACCCCCAAATGTTTTTCATGAAAATTTTTTCTTATTTCAACTGTTTACTCAAGTTGATAAGGCTAACTACCAAAAAAACTTGTTTATTTCGTTAGAAAAATAGTTAAGTTAGGATTAGAAAGTTGTTTCACCCTTCTAAAGAAAATAATAACAATAAAAAATTAGTTTGAAAATCAAAAAGGCTTCTCGAACCCCCAAATATCGTTCTAGGGTTAAATGAACTTTTTTGAAATTTTTTTTAGTTAGACAAAAATCTTATATTGGATTGAAATATAAAAAAAATTTATAATCTTGAATTTTCCCGACTGAACATTTACTCCTTTTATCTTAAACTCAATTTTCCCAATGACGTGTTTTTTAGATCAGTCACTACTCTTACAGAACTGGTCAATGATACTTTAAAAAAAAGTCAATAAGCCAGTTGAGAGTAATGATTAAAAAATGTGTAAAGGTTTTTAGAATAAGATTTCTGAAAGGGTGTGGATCAGTTTGGTGTTAGTAAAAGAGTAGTGTAATGAATAAGTACATCCAGATGGTCACTAGGCTTCTTATTTGTTTGTTATGGAGGCGAAAAAGAAAGAACTACTCCGTCAACAAACTTAAGAAAAAGCTATATTTCGATAAAAATAAATTTCAGTGAAATAATATAAGTTCAGATGTCTTTTGATCCGAATCTATGTACGATCAAGATACTACTACTATGTATAATAATTTTTTTTTTTTCTTTCAGATTATAAATAGAGTTTTGATTTATTTTGTGAACTCTTTCAATTTTTTTCTCTGCAAGCAGTTTGGTAGTTTATCAAAGTTTCACAGACTAAAGATAGCTAGATTTTTAACGTGACCTTCAATTTTCAATTATTCTAATAAGTATGAGACTTGTTATATCTATTCGAAAAGAATTTATCACTGAAAAATTACTAAAACAGAAAATAAATTTATACTTATCAGATATAAATAACTCATAATAACGTTGTTTTTGCCTAGCGATAAATGGTCAATGTTCATTTCCATTGAATACCATGTCTGACAGACCTAAATGGTAAATACCCCAATACTGTAAAAATAATAATTAGGGAGCTCGTTTACTATATTTCATCAAAGAAAGAGCCAGGTATGTAATGAGTTCAAATATACTAAAATATTGGTCAGAATCGGTTTTAAAGTACGTTTGTTAATAAAAATTATACTATTTTTGTTAATTATTATTTTGAACCAAATAGCTCTTCAGGGAGCAGTTCGGCATAATTTAGGAATTATATAAGAAGATATATTTAAAACCAAATGCGCATTTCTCAAAGGATCATCAGTGGTCTCTCTTTGAAAATGATAAAAGTTAAATTTGTATGAAAAATAATAATTTACAAATTTTGAAAGAGATAGTAAATGTTAAAGAATATAAGAGTCATGAGTGGAAATAGAAATATAATGTAAGCTGAAAAAACACCAAAAACTCTTCAATAAATAGCAACAGTGAAGAGAAAAAAAAAGTTCGGCATAGATTGACTATAACATTGTTCGCTTGACTATGTAGTCTTCTGACTTGTATTGGTCTATCTGTAGGAAAAACAAAGAGGAGAGATAGGTGTAGTATTTATTTAAAAATATTACATAACACTGCGCTGATAATCCAGATCATATTATGGAATTTAATGACGTATGAAGAGACGAAACAAGAGAAATAAAAAAACCTGATTTTGGAGTCTATAGAAATTAAACTAAATAAGGTTGTTAATGGTAACAAGACGGATATAAATATTGGAAATCGTGGGTTAGAATTGATTGATTAAAGTTAAGAAGAAATCAATGGTTCAATGTTTTGTTAGGACACACAAAGTTTTAAGTATTTTAAGTTTTTTGAAAAATCTCACGCCAGAAGAAGTATACGACATGTATTCGACATGTGTGAGTCCAAAATAGTTTTATCAGGGTAATCTAAATGATTTTTATTCTAATCTTAATTTTAATTTTCAAGTGATGAATTATATTATCAGAGTTATTACTCTAATGATTCTGATTACTGTAACAATCTCTATGATTTTTATAATCCTTATTTTTCAAGAGGTACTACACCTTCCTCTCCCCTTTCTTCTTCTACAGATAGACCAATACATGCCAGAAGACAACATAGTCAGGTTGCAAGCGAACAACGTTATAGTTACTCTTAATTTTGTTTGAACTCTATTGGTACTTATCTCCAATTTTCAATAAATTTTTTTCATTAATTTATAGCGTAAGTTAGATTCTGATTAAAAGATCTCTATAAATTTTAGGGAGCTTCAATATTATGTTTGAAAAATTTAGCTTTCAGCATTAAATCAACCGGGTATGAAATAGATTATGTTACATTTCTAATTATTAAAAGGTTTTTTCTCAAAGTAAGTTAGAATCCTTTTTATCTAAATTCAAATTCTGATTCTAATTTTAGTGAATATTTTTATTCAAACAACTATTAAACGAATTATTTTCTACTCACTTTCACACATAAAAATTTTAACTTGATAAAGGTAGCTTATTTATAATCTTTAGTACATAATATATGCAAAAAATATATTACACATTGCCTGATAACTTATCATTATTTATTCAATTCCCAACCGACTAATAATATTAAAATCTATATATAAAAATTTCCAGACCTCCTTGAGTACCAATTAATATCCACTATTTTGAAGAAAATTATTTTATTTATCTGTGGTGCAGAGAAAGTTATATTCAAACGATTGCAAATATTCACAGCATTCAAGTGATTATGCTAAGATGTCAAATGTGTAATTTTATGCCACTGGTTCAAATTGTTAAAGAATCGTGTAGGTTTAACCCATCCAGTTGATACATTTTTTCGTAATGAGCATTTAGTCCCAAACATTTTTCTTGTCTTAAATCTCTATAAAGTCGTACGAATCACTGGATCACTAGTAAATCGTGTGAAAGGTTCTTATGATCTTACGTTTGGAACAACATCCGGAATCATCGAAGGTCTATTTTCAGCAAATCAGCTATCTCCAAGAAATTTGTTGATATTGAAGATGTTCCAAATGAAAGCTACTCTGTGATTAAAATTTCGAGTATGGTAATCCCTGTTAATGATTTTTACTCTGCAGCTGTAAAACAAAATGCTCAACAAGTCGTTGCTAGTCTCGCAAGAATAATTTATTGTGTAACTCCAGGTGCCACAGTAGCTTATTATGCAAAAATAAATAATTTATTTTATATTACAATTATACTTAATTTGTTCACCACGAAAATGAAAAAATAAAAATAATTTAGAGAAGGAATTTAAAATTTCCACGATTCACTAATGATTCGTACGAATCCCTGCTTTCACACGATTCACTTGAATTTAGATATGCGGAAAAAGCTGTAGTAAGTAAAAAGAGATTAAATTATGATAAAAGAAAATAAATAGGAAGCGACTAGAAAAGGTTTTTAAGGCAATATGTATACTTGGCAAAGTTGAAAGAAGATATATTAATACTAAATTTCTCCAGTTCATCAGAAGGGAAAACGATAAAAATAAAAAATAAAAATTTTTGTAAGAAATAGTAAACATTGAAGTTGCAAGAACATGTGAGATGAAATATAACTAAAACTCACAAATAACTAAGTTTACATGTTTATCAAGTATTTTCGTCCAAAAAAACTATATAGCCATCACCTCTATTTTTGTACGTTTTACGTTAAGAGTGTGGCTAAAAGTTGAAGTGAGGTTAACCATACTTAAAACGTACAAAGTGTGGCTTAAAATAAAAATAATTCTAGGAAGACTGGGAGCTTGATTTTCACTCCTTAGATTAGATAATGATATAAAATTATTATTTTACTTTCTCTGACTAAAAATCTGAAGATAAAAATGCTATATAAAATTCGAAGAAAGTATAGTTAAAAAGAAAAAAATATTTTCATATACTCTATCTGAAAATTCATAGAGCTAATGGAGAAATAGTCATATTAGGGAAGATAGTCAATTATAATCCAAACCATTGACGAAAATTACCGCTGTATCATTCTTATAATAATGATCATCACAACAATTCAATTTTTATGAATTAAGTTGAAAAATTCCTGAGTTGTAATTTCGATTTTCATTTGATGTTGTAGTAATGTTAAATAATGACATACATGAAATAAAATTTAGGTTCAACCATTATTTCGAATTTCAAGGATGTATCTTCACGTTTGGATTGTAAGTTTTTTTTTAATTTGGCATGTTCACTAATGCTTTATCTTCAACTGTGATTTTTATATTTAAACTCAAAATGAAAGGCTTGAGGTTAAAAAAACGTTAGAATTTAGAAATATAGATTTAAAAAAATATTTACCTTATTCGTATATCATATTTTTTATGTCCTGAGGAGAAGGACAAGATTTACTCCCTTTTGAAGGCATCACAAACTCATAACTCAGGTAATCGAAGATCAAAAATTAGCACGTTTCGTTGAATTCAAATTCACACTAAACTGACTTTATTTCAATAAACAAAAAAGTCATATTGACTGACTATGCGCATTGACTTGATTGCATTGAGAAATTGTTTTAACTATTTGCTCAATTTGTTCACTTGTTGGATTTGCGTCAGTCTTACCATCAAAGCAACTTGAGTCGAAGAACAGATTGGTTGATCATTGAGAATTTTGGAGACTTTAAATAACTTCTTCATCATTTTAACTCATTCCTTGCCTTAGTATCCAAACCTAGTTACCAAAACTTTGTGTTAACACAGAATAGAATTCCAACTTATTGATAAAGTGGGCCTCAGCCTTGATCAACTCCTTTTCTCTCATTTTGATTCTTATATAGTGTTACATTCACTTTTTCGTGTTTAATTTTAATGAAAAATAATTATGCCAAATTCGGAAGCTTATTTGTGGTATAAAAATAAAAATTTGTATATCAGTTGATAGTAAATTAAATCATCTACAAGTTTATATCTAATTCTTTATATGGCTTATAATAACCGAGTAATGGCCAAATTTGAGTGGTAATTTTTTTTACATCGACCACTATATAATTATTTTTTAATTATTATATTCTCGATGATATACCATAGCCTTGGTATACCCAAGAGCGAATTGTTTTCTACATCCAGAATGTAGGATGAAAAAAATATTTGTTTTATTTTAAAATTAGACAAGTGAGTTGAATATGATTCATGTACATAAAAAAATTACTGCAACAGATTTTTCTATATAGATTTTATAACTATGCGTATATTTTTTTCAAAAAAGAACTTGTCATTTGAGGCATTTGTTTACACGAATAATAAAACGAAAAAAATATCAGCAGGATTTTATTTTATCTTTTATGTGAAGCTCTGAATTAAACTCTCGAAAAAATGTTAACACAGCTACTGCTACCTATCACGAGTTATTTTTTAAAGATACCCTGAATAATTTCATATATTTAAAGACCTATAACTAAAGTACCAATTCAATTTTATTAAATTTCTTTAATTTTGAAGCGTAAGTGTGCTATGTTTATTCTCTATATATATTACTCTCAAATTACTTACACAAGATCGATAATTTTATAAATCCACTTAAATGAAATTTGAAATATTTACAGTTAATAACACATTTGATTAAACCCTTGTTGAATTACTTTCATAATTAAATTTATCGCTCTCTGCCTTCTCAAAACTGACAAATCTATATTTTAGCAACAATTATAAGTTATAATTGTTATAATTTATAACACATATTTCTCTCTTTTTCTTCTATTTTTTCCATATAATAATTAATTATGCAAGATTTAAATTATTGACACCGCTAGTTTGGCCTATTTAAAAAGTTGAAGAGCTACAAAATTATAAATTCTACTTTTTATGATTTTGAATGAAAGATTTCTAATTACAAAATAGCTTGTTATAAGATCTAGATGAATCCTCGGCACTATTCATAGTACTGTCATTGTGTGTCTATCTATCACTCTAAGTTCCTCAAAAAAGGTATAGACATGGTTCTAAGTAAGTAAAACGCAATAACAAAACGCATTGGGTAAGGGGTTGTAATCTTCACACTAAGGGTAGGAAATTGAAATGTTTACCCACCCCCACATGTACACACACATTGTACGAACATCCAAAAATAGATTACACATATGTGAGTGTGTGTGAGAATTTGAGGAAATGAAAGATGTATTTCGATTATTTCGAAAATTGAAACTAATTTTAAAATTTTGAGACATTGCCTTATTTCCTCGAAAATATTCTGATGACGCTGACTAATGGTCATGCTGGTAGTTAGAACGACGAAAGAGGTTAATCAGGTGAATAAAAGCTTTTATTTTCGTCGGCACTCTTTAGACCTTACACCGACTTGAGCAGTTATATATATATATTTATTAAAAGAACAAGGGTTGTCTTAACCAATAGCAATTATTCATTTGTTTCGGACCAATGGGGATTCTGTTTATGTTGTTGACCAATGGGATCGGCTTCTTCACTGTTTGTTTGCTCGAAAGAATTTGTGGATTTGCTGGTTACCCGTTCCTGCCTTCGTCCCCCGTTTTCTCCTAGCTTTGGGTTGTTGGGGTGATGTTTCTGTTGCCATCTAGGTTGCCATGTCTGGGATTGGAGTTGAGTGAAGTGGATTTTGGTGAAGTTGTTGGGTGGGACCTTGATCAAATCGCTTTTAACTGTGAATTGAGTCGAACTGAGCAAGGGTGTGAAAGTCTGATTAACACCCACTCGAGGAGGTTTTGAGTGGGATTCTGGTTTTGCGGGAATGTTCGTCACTTGATCATCAACTGGGCGTTGCGTTGAAGCGATTAGGGGTCTCAATGTGGAATTGTTGAATGTTTTGTCGTCAGGATGGGTGGAGGAACCGGGTATATTCTTGGTGAGAGATTTATCAACTAATGTTGAGGTAGGTGTTTTATGAGCCAAGGATAAACCTGATTTGTGTGTCAAATGTTGAGTGAAATTTAGAAAGACTTCCTAAATTTAACGTGGAATTTGGGAAGAAATATTTCAACCCCTCTGCCCCATATACCACAGTAGACCGAAATGTATATCTTATGTTTATATTACCTCCCCCCTATATAATAATATTATTCATCCCTTATTATTAATGAGTCATTATTAATCTTTCATAAAACCTGCAAATTAAAAGATATTTCTGAAATTCTTTTTGCTGTCATACTCTAAATAAATGGATCTTTTACATAGTGTAAAAAACATAATTTAGTTAAGTTATATTTTCAAACAAATTCTATATTCTCGGTTCAGAAGCTCTACTCTCTTGGACTTGCGAAGTTTTCTGGGTGTAAGAGCATTTTGATCTGCTGCTGATATTTTTCATCAGAAATAATCTTTGAATTGGAAGATTTGTCTGAAGTTATAATCCTGTAGAAATTCACGCGCTGAAGATCTGTCATGGTTTACTAGCAACTCTGGAGACTCAAGACTAAATACATTTAGGGAACGAATAATCTGTCAGCAAGAAATTTCGTTCTTAACTCTCATTGGTTGAGGAAAGATGTAATTTATTGAATTTTGGAAATCAAAATGTAATACTTGAATCTTGAAAGTGTTTAGTCAACTTAAAACTCCCATCGAGTACGGATCAGTATGCGGTAGTTTAAATGATGAACACTTGTAAGACTCAAGTTTTTGTAATATTTGAACTACTGTTACAGAACAAGACAAAATTTTCCACTTGAAATCGGATGAACTTTACTAAAATCAAAGATGAAATATGATTTTTACACTATGTAAAAGATCCATTTATTTAGAGTATGACAGCAAAAAGAATTTCAGAAATATCTTTTAATTTGCAGGTTTTATGAAAGATTAATAATGACTCATTAATAATAAGGGATGAATAATATTATTATATAGGGGGGGGGTTATATAAACATAATATACATTTCTAACTTGGCCAACAGCTACTCTAAAGCTTAAAATATTCTAAATCTAGTCTTTCCGGTTTTACTAGGACGTCATATTTGATATGTATTTGTAGAAAATGCTGAGGCGATCACAATGATAATTTGATCCAAACTGGAAGACGAAAAATAGAAACACTATGATCAAAAAACTAAATTAAAATTTTAAAATTTAAACTATCAATATGAAAAAATGACATTGTTACATGGGAAATCAGTAGTGTGCACACTACACAATATTCTCTCGGGGCTGAGGGGCTCCACACATTTGCCTTTTAAATCATATAATAGATGTTGTCTATCTTTACGCAATATTATTTTAATTTTAGTAAAAACATTTATAATTTTGAATAAATACTATGTGGGGGTTATACCGAGTACCCATGCTTAATATGCAACAGTGGCAGAGATATTCTTGATGATTCTACCAGTGGATCATTGATTCGTGAATGAATGTCCCCTCTTTCTTTACAAGCCAATTGCGAATTCTATAATGATTAACATCGTCTCTTGAATTCCATACAAAATAGACTTGGAATAACCCCACCTACCACTAGGAAGTAGATTGATATTTCAAGATTATAATCTTTAAATAATGCTACTTTGATTTATGAATTATGAATATATGTTGTGCTCGGGTCTCCCTGTCGGTAAGTTGCTGTCTTAAATTCAGGATTGTAGCTTCATAATTACGTAGTTGATTCAGAACCTCATCCAGGTTGATTGGTACAGCGGAATTGCCAGCCACGGAAGGATCTGAATAAATGTGATTATCATTAGAATTATTTTCTATGATGTAATCGTGCGGATTGAAAAGTTAAGTCTGCCTCGTGGTGAGATATTTAAACAATTTGTGTATTATCAAAAAAGTACATTTGTTTTAATTTTAATTAAGCGTTTTTTCCTGCCTGGTACTTTTTTGGGCTTGTAAAAAATTTCTTCAGTTGCAGGATCACTACATTGCCTCTCCTGGGAAGTGGAGCTTGGGCTTGTTCAATAATATTGGAAATCATTGTTTGCCGGAGGTTTGGATTGCCGTTCATACTATACAGAGAGATTGACGAAGATTTCGCCTCAAAAAGAAAGCGTAGAACATTTCTTCATCAACTTATCAACGAGATCTGGGAAAAATATGATAAAAAAACTGATTTGATGAATCAGTCAATGTGTTCAAATTCTTCCACTTCAGATAAGAATAAAAGGGTTCGCTATACAAATTGCCCATATGCCAAGGATCGTAAAACTTCAAAAAAATGTATCAGGTGTCAAAAAGCGATTTGTAATGAACATACATTATTTCTGTGTCAAAATTGCTTATAAAAATATATGAAAAATTAAATTTTATATCTTTATTTCTAATACAGGGTCAAAAAGACCCTCTTGGGAGCATATGTAATCTCTTTTCATGGTACTTCTAGGGTAATTAAGCGTTTTTTCATGCTTGGTACTTTTTTGGGCTTGTAAAATATTTCTTCAGTTGCAGGATCACTACATATAAAGCTGTTCTACATGAATATGGGAAAACTTACAGATTATTTTCTGATAAATTATTTTAATTTTCTGTAATTTTTTAACAAAATTGCGTGATTTCGAAATTTACAGTTTTCTATAAATAATATGATAAAATTTGTAAGTGATCCAACAAGTAATCATAAAATTTAGATACTGTTTTTTCAATTATTTATTCATCGCGTACGTGATGTAGTCCTTAGTGTAGAATACTCAATAAGCAGTGCTTAAGCACTCTATAGAATGGTTCATTTTCTGCAAATTCAACTCTCAAATCCTTTCTAAAGAAATCGAAAGATGAATTAAGTATCATCAGAGATTGAATTGTCTCATTAAATAATCTTCTTCTATAATCAATGATTATTAATCATTCACAAATTTCTTCCAAACACTAAAAATTTGCTCACATAAATAGAGAATATTGATTTTGCAAAA
>SSNU01000127.1:0-40701 GCA_012064415.1 Gyrodactylus bullatarudis
GTATACTTGTCCTGCTTCTTAGTAGGTTGATGATTAATTGTAGTTTTGAAAGACATGAAAAATGGGGTGTGCACATTCTCAAGCACGAAAACTGGTGCACAACTCTATTTGGATCTGTACTGTTAAATATTTTGAACTTGGTAAAGATGGTATGATGCCCATCTTAAATTAATTATTGAATATTACATCCAGAGTTCAAATCCCATCCCGTTTACCAAATGTTAACCTAATTATTGAATTTCGCTAGTTTTCCGAAGGAGAGGGATGCTCTATTCCCCATTTCGACCGTAAAGCCGTATTACTATGCAGCCTTACTGCAGGTACCATAAAGACGACTGAAAGTTTTTTGAATCATACTCGTACAAAGAAGTCCTAGAATAGGCAAATCTATCTGCAATCTGGCTTAGAAGAATTCCGACTACCATGGGTTATCGAAAATCATTTTCCACTACCTAAATATGGAAATATTTTTAGTTTTGAGTAGTTAGGTTTACTGAATCTATATGGCTGTCAAAAATAGCAATTACCATTTTTTCTACTTAAATTACCAATTTAAGCATCATACTCACAAGTAGTTTTAAAAAATTATTGAAAATGGTATTATAATTGACGCATATGTTCATGTTATAACCATAACATAGGATAGACAAAAGATTGAATGCAAGTTATAAAAAAATTTCTCCGGTACTTCAAGGGTTAAGAACATCAAAAACTTTTTCTTTATACGATATGATTAAAATATTACTACAGACTTTCTACTGAAAAGTAGTCATAGTGATATTTAAAATAGACTGAATGGGCGTTTTGGATATTCATTCATTGTAAAGACAAGAGTATCGTTGGCTACCAAAAATGTAAGATGTACGGTCGACTTTTTACCAGGCCAGAAAAGTGTATTTTTCGATAAAATTTCATCATAAAATCGACATGTTTAGCAAACATTGTTTACGTCAAAAGAGAAAAAAGATAAACAGAAAAATCAATTTTTTGAAAGAAATTGAATGAAATGATCAATGATCATAACAAAAGTTGGATGTGAAAGACATAGAAGAATGAAATCTATAATAATAACAATAATAATAATCTACTTATCTAAAATAAATTAATTACAAGAGTAAATTAAACATGAGTACAATTGATTGGAGTTGACAACTTTCTCAGATAAAAAGTACAAAGTGGTGGTTGGTGATTTAGTTTTGTCTTTTGGATGATCACAGAAACAGTAATCTAGCTCACTTGAATGGGGTTTAATTTCAACTTTTCAGGGGATAATACAAACAGTTGGTTTTAGACGACTAAAATAGAATTCTTTCTCTGATCAGAATCAGTTCTCTTTGGCAGTCCACCAAGAATTGATCGTCTAATTCTTTTAACAATATTTTTTCTCCCATCTTCAAAGTCATCATAATTATTGAAAAGGGATGTTTTACTCTTGTTTTCTCTTTCAAAGTTATCATTAAAATAATCGTCATCATCATAATCATTATTATCGGTGTAGTTAATTGTTGAATCATAATTGAACTTTATGATGGTTGATGTGGGCGTGGAATATGTTGAATGAATGATATGATTATTCTCGATAGACTGCCTAGTTTGTCAATCAACTTTCTTGCTATTAGCCTCAGTTTTATTGTAGTAATTTAATTCCAGAATTGGCTTGTCAATAAATTCATCTGGCGACTTGAGAATGACCATGAGGGAGGCAGCTGATGCAACTCCAAAGAGGAGAAAATAACGAATTTTCGATTTAATATCGCCTAGATAATAGAAGGAATTGACGATAAATAGAGGTTTTTTTTAATAAGACTCACCTTGAGGAAAGAGAAGAGTAAATGCAGTCAAAGACAGAGAAAGAAGAAGAACATAGGGTAGGTATTTTCTTTTCATGCTCTGAGACATGAGATATTTGGAGTAAGTCGGTTTAATAGAACCTGACTTGTCATAGACTCTGTAATGTCCCAGGAGAATGTTGAGAGAATCTTGCTTTGAACCATCGAAAAAGTTGTTGAGAACATATCGTTTAGCTGAATTGAGGCCATCGTTAAGTTTACCAATATTCGTACGTTTACCTAAAACAAGAAAGTTAAATTTCTTCAGACGAATTTGCAAAGAACCCTTTCATTAGAAATCAGCAGTTCTAGTACAAAAATTGGTCATGAGGCTCTATGAGCAATGTGTTTTGATTTTAGAAATCTTCCAAGTTTTATTACATGCAAAATTCTCGAATTTATTTAGAATTTGATATTTTCCTATTTTTTGGGTTAAAAAATACGAATACGACTTAGATCTGTAATTTATAGAGGGATTTTTAATCACTAAATGTATATTTCTCTATAGTTTATCAGAAGTGAATGAAAAAATCGTTATAAGAATAAATTTACTCATGGTTCCTCTTAGATATTTGCTAGAGTCATATCAAGGGAATGTTTAGATCATTATTTCAACATAAACAATACGGTTTATAATTGTGTATTGATATTAATTTCAAAGTGTTCAAGAGCAAGAACAAGACTAGTTAAAAAGTACTAAAATTTGTAAAGATTTCTAAAATCAAAAACTACTTTTTTGAGCTTGATAACGTATGTAGAATCTACATTGTAGATTAAATAACTTAAGAAGACAAGTTTTAAAAACGTACCTGTTCTTGTAAAGTCCGTTTTCAATGCTGGAGTTCCAGAATAGTGAATAGATATTGCATCAGCATGGTCAGCCCAGAGGTTTCTGAATTTGTGCTCAAAATCAGGCCAAAATTCCTCAAAGTCTTGACCAGTAAACTTTGTATCTGTCTTTTCAGATGAGAGAACATTGGATTTTAATAAATATTGATTGAGCATGACTTTTGCTACCAAGGATTGTACAACATTGGTTCTATCCAAGCAATCTATACAGTTTGTCCGAAAGATTTGCTTCTGTCGAGAGACCATGGACCAGGAATCATTAGAAATTTTCATGTGATATATTCTGAAAAATTACATAAGTTAAAAAATATAAAATGATTCGAATTATCCAAATTAACTAACCCAACATTCTTAAAGTCTTCCTCGAGAAGTTTTTCTAGCTCTGAAAGTCTATGCCAACGATTTGAGCCACATTCCTTGTGAAAATCAAAATGAACATATCGCAATTCTTCTTTTTCAAACTGTTTCGAAATATCTCTGAAAGAATCGGCTAATCGACCTTCGCCACCATGAGAATTGATAAGATTTATGCAAATATTCTTGCCATAACCTTCGGATAAATTCAGGTTATCCATGTGCTTGCGAGAAATGAATTCCTGCTTTTGAATGTTGACGTTATCATTGACTCTGATGGGTGGAGCGTACTTTAAATTTGGATTTTGATTCCAGAAGAGGGGTATTGATCCTCTAATTTGTACAAATGAATAACAATCATTTGATAATCGAACGATGAACTCAGTCTCAACAAAGTTTGCAACATTGGCTTTGTCGTCAATGCCTCGACATAAATATCTAGGTCCTACGCGATTTACATTCCTTCGTGAAATAAGATAGTAATGATGCTGCAAGGACTTGTTGGAAGTTTGATTAAGATTTTTCAAAGACTTGAAGAAACCATTTATTATGGGAAAGTAAAATTTTCTGCAGGAAGAGCCCAATAACTTTTCCATTTCCTCGAAAAGATAAAAATTCCATGAAAAATGTTCGATAGAATTAGAAAAGATAGAAGATTCTTTGGAGATTTTTTCTTTAAAAGAATTAAGATCAGATTTTTGAAAACATCTTGTCATGTCATAAGTATGGGAAAAGTAGAAAGAATTGTCCGCCAGAGCAGTATTGAGTAGTCTGCAGTAATATTCTTCGTCTAATTTTTGTTCTTCTGATAAACCGGCAGTAGAAGGGGCTACACGTATTATAGATGATTTGTTAATTCTGAATATACGATGCTCGAATAAATCTCCAACAGGAACAGCCTCATCGATAGTTATTAAATAATAACCAGATATAAGCTTAATCACACCCCAGATACCAAATATAGATGTTTTTGAAGAATACTCTGAAGTTTCTGTAGAAATTGAAAACTTTTGAGTATTCCTATCTATAGATATTGATTCATTATCATATCCACAAGCAATAATGATTCGTGATTCGCTTATAAACCTAAAGGATTAAAGAATAGGAATTACAGATTGTATTCTTGACAAGTCATCACTAGAGAATCCAAAAATAAGAAATTTACAAATTTGGCAAAACACTAAACAATTTTATTTTTTGTTTATATTATTAGAGCAACTGTGTTTAAATGATTGGCTTTACGCTTGTTCAATTTAAATTAAATTATTTAATTTTTATCAGAGGCTTTACATTATAGCGATGAATTTCATTTTCAATCTGTTTTCCAACCTTTCAAATTCACAGTCTAGTAATTTTTTTACATTAGTAATTTACAGATATTGAAAATATAACAGTGAAAGACTTCAAGAACAGAAGAATAATAGAAAACTTTTTAATTTTAGATGTTCGAGATAAGAAGGAACTTTCATCCGAAGGATTTATTGATGGAGCAACGAATATTCCACGCAAGTTTATATACTTAAGTTTTCAGTGAACACAATCGAAACAGAATTTAATCTTAGCCCAGAAGAATTCAAGAATAAATATTCTCAAGAGTATCCAGATAAAGAAAATCAAAATATACTCGTTTACTGTAAGAGTGGTAGAAGAAGTTTAGTGGCACTAGAAAAATTAGAGAATATGAGCTTTAAAAAATTATTTAATTTGGAAGGCGGTTTTCTAGCTTGGAGATCAGACGTGGAAAAATGAAATCATAAACTTTTCAATTATTTTTATTTATTTCGATTTATTTTCAAAAACATAATATTTTATTTCTTATTCTTGCCCTTTGGTTCTTCATTCAATTTCTTCAAAAGTTTCTTGCGTTTTTTCCCAAGAGCTGTTTTTCCAAGCCAAAGCTGCAGAAGAATCAAAAAATAAACTGGAACTAACCTTGAGGGCTTTTTCATCCTTTTCGAGGAAAGGCTCATTCATACCAAGAACTAATACAAATTCCTTGTTTGTCAAATAATCCCCGCTCAAGGCTGATTCGACTCGATAATCGGTCAGGACAGAATCGCATACTCTAGCGATTTGGCCCAGGGTGAAACCATTTGACAAATAGGTCAATGAATTCAAGTCTAAATGTTTCACTATTTTATGGGTTTCATTGAAGAGTTTTTTCCTCCACATAACTGAAAAGGTGAGAAAAGACTAAACTAATTGGGAATCAATTGTATTTATCGCTAGACAACTCACCAAATCTCGAGTGATAGTCGGGTTTGGGAAAGGGTAAAATCTTTTTGAATACCTTTGAGAAAATTCCAGGCTTTGCTAAATGTGGGTTGTTGGATGTTCCAATCAACATGATTCTGTCTCCTTTTTTAGTTTGTTTGAGAATTTTTTTCATGAGCACTTTCTGCAATTTAATATCTGATTTCTGTCATAAAAATATAATGATGATGCTTGAGTTATTTTTTGAGATCAGATGATAAAAAAACGGTTGGAAGTGGGGTCTGGCTCTTTTTTTCTAGTTATAAAAATTCTGATATAATTTCTCACGCTGATCACGAATCTGGTATTTAAAAAAATTTAGCTGTCTGTGAAGCCAGTTAAGGTTTAATGCAGATTATGATGAAGAAAAAATCCTGCCTTCTCATTGGTTGAAACAAGAATCACTAAATGAACCAATCATGAGAGAGAATTTCTTAAATTTGAGAAAAATAGCAAAAATCTACCATAAATAAACGTAATTCAAAAAAATTTCTCAACTAACAATGCTAGAGGAATAAAATTTATATAATAAACTTGGATGAAATTTGGAATTTTTATTTTAGTTTTAGAGAAAACCGAATTTTTGTGCCCAAATTTTCACCAATTTTCTGAAAAATTTTGCAAACTTTGTTTTCTACGCCTCGTTTTAACAGTCTAAAAGCCTTTTAGGATAAATAAATATACAATCAATACGTTCAAAATTTCTCCTACTTTCAGATGGTTAAAATTTATTATTCTAATGTTTTTAATCTTTTATTAAATAGCAAAAGTTTAAGAGGTGTTTTCGAAATTCGGTTATGTTCATTATCTCAGCTCACAGACAGCCAAATTTTTAAAATACCAGATTCGTGATCAGCATGAAAATTACATCAGAATTTTATAACTAGAAAAAATAGTTACAAAACAATTTTCAAATCATCACCAGTGTAATTAATCAGTCATTTCACCACATAAAAACGTCAATGCTTTCACCTTTTTTCATTGGTTGGGGATGTTTAACGAGTTATATTTTTGGTAAAATGATTGATCATTGAATATTCAATTTAAAAATATTTCAAAAGGTAAATTTATCAATAGTACTTTGCTCTGTTTATCACTTTTCTTCAGGAATAATCGCTCACAATCTTCCACCATGACTATAGTTGGCTGAATTTTCCTTGAGATTTTCATGATAAGATGAGTCAACATTTTAATATCTTCCTTGCTAGTGTATCTATCAGTCAATTTGTAATCACTAATATTGAACAGATTGGCCCCAACAACTTTACAAATGCCATGAATGATAGTTCGCTTGCATGAACTCTTGGGACCAACAAAGGCGATTGATTTTGTTGCCTTGACAGTCTCGTAAATAAACTTGAAAGGAGAAATGAATAAGATTTAATAGTTTAGTTGATAATTTAACATGATTTGGGGCAAGACCAATAAAAAGCTAAACTACATAAGGAAAGTGAGAAAATGTCTTTTTTAAGGCTTTAGTTTATCTATATAGTCTGGTTAAGAATGATAGTCTCATCTATGAAACATACAACACCAGAAACCAAAGACGATACTCAATTCTTTTCATTAACATACTCCAAGTAAAGCTAATCGTGATATGAAGTTGGGAATCTACGAATTTTACGAAAACCTCGATTTTTTCATCAAGAACTCTAATTTGTTAAAGATTTTTTGGAATCCTACTCATTTTGCCCACTTTTAACATTTGAAGAAAAATTTTCTAAAAAAATTAATTTTTATGAAAAATATGGTCATTTTTCAAATTTCGATTTGACGCCAAAAGACCATTTTTTCGAACTTAGCAATGAACATTTTTATTGATTTGAAAGTGAGAGGGTAGTCAAAAGAGTTTTTTCAGGATCAAGATTAGATGAAAAAGCTGGCTAGAACTGTCAAATTACCGACAGTTATCCCATTTTTGAGAGATTTTGAATTATCGAAATTTCATTGATTCTCACCTAGTGAAAATGATCAAAAAATCGATTTTCAGCTCCCAAACGAGAATATGATTATGCATAAGATCAGATTCATTTGAATTGATTTTCTTGGTTAATCTTGATCCTGAAAAAACTCTTTTGACCAGCCCAACATCACACCAACCAACTTTACAATCAGTAGATTCGGAGTTCCTTGATTGAATTTAAAAATCAACTTTTGATTGTATTAGTGTTTTTTTATATTAACAAGATGAAGCTGTATAATTTAAAATTTTTCCAGCCTTAATTCTAAGTCGGAGATGATCAAAAACTAAGCATTTTTGTGTATGTTACCGTACAAACCCTGAATCAGTAAATCTCTAGATTTACTAGTACAAAGCCTGAATCAGTACAAAGTTAGTATAAAGCCTAAAATTCAGTGTTTGTACTAACTTTGTACTAGAATAATATATCATGTATACTTTTCATCATATTTGTATATGACATGGTGTATAAAGCTTATACCATTCAAAGTATTCTATACTATACATAGGGATAGGATATATGATTGACTTGAATTAATTTCTCATTTAAAGGAGGAGGGGGATTCACACCCAGTCCTCGTTTAGGATTGACAAAGTCATATACAATGAATATTCTGTATAAGTCTTAGGTTCTAATCATTATGTGAATCCTTGGTTAGATCCCAATGCGATCTAAATTTAAGGAATGTTTTTTGTTTGGGGGATCTTTTAATCTGGTGGCAGGATATCTTTTCGACAATTCAAATACTGGTCAAACAGCAGTTCCACTTTGAATTGTTTAATCTGAGTTATTTGACGACTGACGAGTGATTAATTTTTTTCTACAGTAGTTCTAGTCGTATCTCATAACTCAGAAAGAAACTTATATTACACACATTCAAAGAAAAAGCGAGAACATATAATACTTAAGTTAGGAATATTCAGTCTTACACCTTCTCCGAGAATCGAACCTTATTATATATCCATCTTGTTATATTTCTGTTCAAATATAATTTGAATGAATTTTATAATGATTAGAACCTAAGACTTATACAGAATATTCATTGTATATGACTTTGTCAATCCTAAACGAGGACTGGGTGTGAATCCCCCTCCTCCTTTAAATGAGAAATTAATTCAAGTCAATCATATATACCTATCCCTATGTATAGTATAGAATACTTTGAATGGTATAAGCTTTATACACCATGTCATATACAAATATGATGAAAAGTATACATGATATATTATTCTCGTACAAAGTTAGTACAAACACTGAATTTTAGGCTTTATACTAACTTTGTACTGATTCAGGCTTTGTACTAGTAAATCTAGAGATTTACTGATTTAGGGTTTGTACGATAACATATATAAAACTATATGTTTTTGTGTTTGTTCTGAAGATTATGATGATTGAATTTGCGCCAAGATTTATCGATGAATTTTAGTAAATTTTACTATGATAAACTTGAGATTATTTGTAACATTTTTAAGAAAAAAAGGGCTTTTTGTGATTTTCTCTAATGAATCTTTTCTTCATGATCTGATTAAATGATCTCGATCAGTTAAAGAGTATTTTTAACTTAACTTAATATAAGGGTTAATATAGAATAAATTTTTTTTTAATTTTATTGTAAAATAATAAAAGAAATATTCCAAAAATGATTGGTTCAAAATAAACCACACAAGTGATAAATATGGCTCCAATAGGTGAATAAAAATCTTTTGGCTTACTTTTGATCCTAGGGGTATCACACAATTCTCAATTATTGATCTCTTAACGTCCAACAAGCTAGGCATTGGTTCTACGTTGATATCCCTGAGGAAGGATCCGGCAAAATTATTTTCCCCAATAAAATCATTCAAATTGAATTCTTCAACTTTGATCAAGATTCCCTCCTCAACCAGCTCATGATACAGTGATTCGATTGATCTACAGATTATTATTACATTCAAATCATACAAAAACTATTCTCAATGAATTTGGGAATTTTACAAAAATCTCATTCTTTCATCAAGGTCTTGAAATTTTCTAGAAACTAATTCAATTTGAACTCTCGTCAATTTGAACTGATTTCGGATCATCCAAATTCATTTAGTTTCAAGCAGTAAAAATGATCAAAAATAGTAAGCAGACTTTCGCACGATAATTGAGTGTTTCCTAAAATATTGTTATTAACGACCGTTTTTTCCTGGTCTATTGGGTTTCTGAAAATTAACGTTTGATCATTCTCACACCTTGAATTCAACAAAAATTTCCGGATAGTCAGAATCTCAGAATGCAATGAACTGATAGGCTGTTTAATTTAAATCTGAAATTAGTCTTAAAACTCCCTAATTAACATAAGTTCTAATTTGCAATTATGTTCAATGAAATAATTAAATTTCTTTCTCTATAATGTCAAACTATAAAGTAAAACTAAAATCATGGCCTTTCAAATCATCATATGCCTTACATCAAAGAACTCGGACTCTCCTATGATCAAAATCTGTATCAATTCATAAGAAATCTTTAAAAAATTCCGTTGTAGAACCCACTTAGGAAATTCATGAATGATCCGTCTCTTTATCTCAAACTAATATATGAATCTCTGATTCTACCCCCATCTTGACTATGGATCAGGAATTCTCTACGATCTTCCTATCGGCACCAATAAAAAATGGAAAAGATTCAATTCACTTATCTTATAGGCTGTCTAGATCGACTTCCTTACAAGGATCTCCTTGATAAGCCAATATACTCCCCCTATGGCTAGGAAGAACAACCTCATCTGCTGTGCTCTATTCTAAATTCGCGCCTAATACATCCATTCAGTACAATCTGAGATCTTCAAGAGGATATTTCATCATACTTCTAGAGTTTTTCAATCCAAAATCTTTTTTTAATTTGTGAAATTTTAATTAAATTTGTACCAAAGTCACACAACTATTTTGAAATTTAGTTTTGAATAAAAATTCAGTATATCTACTGATTTATGCAATAAACTCAAAGTAGAAAAGAATTTCCATTGATAAGACATACCGTTTGTATCAAAACTATAGTTTCCATTCAAATACAAGAAAAATTTCATGGTTTTTATATAGAAGATCTAATTTTTCAGTTGAAATTACACATTTTTGTGAGTTTTTTTTTCCAAAAAAGGTTCTTTCATTTTTAAGTTTTCATAACTTTTCAATAAATATTGTAGCTTGATAAGTCATAGTTCATTCGAAAGAATATTAATTCTTCTTTCAGAAAAATGGTCAATAAATTATTTTCAGATTCGTTAAAACAGAATTATGGTATGAGAAAGTTACCTGTGCCATATATGACCCACATAATCTCAATTCAAAACTCTGTATCAGATTTTTAAATACGTTTTTTACCTGTTTGGTGTCAAATCCTTAGGACCTCTCCTTTTCTTCTTGAGCTTCCTCTTTGCGTTTTTCTTTTTTTTTCTCTTGATCTTTATTCTATCAACAGCTGCTCGCAAGTTATCTAATTCGTCTCTTAAAAATTCATCAGTCTAGGGAAGAAAATATAAAACTTGAAAGGAAGACCACGAGAAGAAATAAAATTTTTTCCAAAATTCCAGCTCAAAAATAAATTTACAACATGTCAAAATTACTCACTTGTAATCGAATTTCTTTTTCGACATCTTTCATGGCGACATCTTCAATTTGTTTGGGATCGTGGCGTTGTAAAATGTTCCAAGATTCATCGATACTTTTCCATTCATCTAATCAAGTGATAAAAATGATTTATTTCTCGTAATCACTTTCAAGTAATCTAATTAAAACTGACTGTGGTATTTTTCAATATCGCTATCAAAATTTTGGCGAATTTTTGATTTGGTAAATATATAGTTTTCTTGCTAATCCAAGATAAATATTCAAAAAATGTTTACTTGTTTCTTATTTTTATCCTTTAGATTCTTCTTAGCAGGAGGTTTCTTCTTGGGTTTTGATTTTTTCTTAACTTTATCAACCTGAAAAAATCTCCAGTTATAAGTAAAGCTCACCTTTTGAGGAAATAAATCAGGATTGAATATGGCCAATGTTCCGCCTTCTTTAACACTCGGAATAGATAAAAATTTACCAGTTTCTTCGTGAGTTTTAAAAA
This sequence comes from Gyrodactylus bullatarudis, assembly GCA_012064415.1. Lineage (NCBI taxonomy): Eukaryota > Metazoa > Platyhelminthes > Monogenea > Gyrodactylidea > Gyrodactylidae > Gyrodactylus > Gyrodactylus bullatarudis. The sequence goes on from SSNU01000127.1 coordinate 11,327, forward strand.
ACCATTCTCGAGTTTGATAGACAATTTTATTTCTAATGTCCCTAGAGAGTTCTTCATATAAACGATTCCTAATGCCACAAATATCTTGTTTATAATCGAATTCATTTATTTTCTGTACAGCTTGTCTCTGGGATCGAATCTTTATAAGCTCTTGTTCGATCTGTGAACCTTTTGTGAATTCCTTTTCGTCATTTAGTTCCATTCCGAGCCAAACGAGTTCTTCCTTGCGTATCCTTTCAAAATTTTTTCTGGCTTGGTATCTCTTCCAGAATTTCGAAATAATTGTAACAGCCTTCTCTTTTGAGAGTTTTGCTGGTTCCTTATTCTCAAAACCGATGGTGCTATTTTCTTTATCAGAGGCTGCATGGTCTAAAAGATAAGCAACTTTCTTTCTTGCTTGTCTTGCTCTTTCGTGATTTTGAATAAGTAATGTTGCTTCTTCTAGAGGCATACTGACGAAATCATCCTTGCTATATTCATTAATATTCGAGTTTTTCTTAAAGTAAGCAGCTCTCTCTTCAAGTTGAACTTGATTCTCTTGTAAGTAATAGCTAGGTATTCTAATTTCAAAGTTTTGAAAGATATCATCCTCGATAAAATCTGAAAAATCAATAATAGGATATTCAGAACAAGATAATTTAACGAGATGGATCTTTAGTTCAAGCATTCGAATAGCAGTTGATTCAGTAAGGGATTTCAATAATACTCTTTTTTGGGGATGAACAATTTGTTCATAGCACCATAAAAATTCATTAAACAGATTAACGTATTTGAGATAGAACTTTACAGATTCCTCAAAGCAAAACTTATATTCATAATGAAAATCTGTTTTTGTCAAAAGTTCCTGTTCAGTTTGAATGATTTTCTCTAGTCGATTTTGGGCTTGAGACCATTTTCGATTTTGGAGCTCCTGGGTCATTTTTGAACTACCACAAGTTTTCACTAGACATCTACAGTTAAACAAAAAAAATTTTGAAATCCCACTTGTTTGACTGAGTTAACTCTTTTATAAAATGAGACTAATTTTTAAGCCTATCTCTAACATCTTAGTTAGGTCTATTTCCAAGAGTACTCCTTTACTAGGAGGTTTTAGACCCTCATTCAAACATATTCTTACTACGAACAATATTTCTGAAGCTGATAAACAGGCAATTGATGAGTTTGTTGATAAACAGTCAAAAGAGTGGAATTACCATGGCTATGATGAGTTCGATCAAAAGAACGATATTCGTGGAAAAAAATCACAATACTACTTTTATGTTATGGTTATCTTAGTATTTTTCCCTTGGTTCATGTGGTATGTACCGTTTAAAGAGTACGTTTTTTCTTGAATTATTTAGCAGTGATTCCGCATGGTATGCAGTTGAAGCCAGGTTAGAATTAGAAAGAAGGAAAAAGAATAATTTGCCAATCATTGAGAGAGATTTTATCCCCAGAGAAAGAATCACTCTTCCCGATCCTGAAGAGCTAGGAGCTGATTTCAGACCAAAAATATAATGCGATATTCTTTTGTGAAATATTAGAAATTATTTATTAATCATTTCTCTTTTTACTCCTCATTGGCTTTGCTTTTTGGTAATTATCTGATGATTCCTAGTCAATTAGTGATTAAATTAATTTCTTACTGTGAATGTTTTCGCTGTAAATTCATTTCCTTTTTCAGACATAAGAGGATTGAAGCTATAGTTTTTAGTTTCAAAAGCTTCTGAAATCGTAGATTTTCCATCCGCCTTGTTTCTACCTTTCCATGTACCCAATGATGATAACTCATTTTGTCTCCTAAATATGGATGAATTGAAGAGTCTATTACCATTTTAAGAGAACATAGAGAAGGATTATTATCTTGAAAAATTTGAAGAGTAGAGAAAATGAAGCTATTCCAAAGGACCATGAGAGGTGAGTTTGTTCTTTTCCACCAAACCAAATCAATTGATTATCTTTATTTGAACTGACCCTTGCATGCGTGAATATTGACAGTGTTGCTAACTGTAAAATAACTTAATTTATAAAATTGACAAAATACATGAGCAAATTTCTGAAAACATCACGCAGACAACTATTGCTAGTTTTATTCTTGAGATAATATTAAGTATCCACAATGAGCTTATAATCGAATTCACAAATAAGAATATAATCGATAGAGTTAAACAAGTTTGAGCAGATCTGAACCAACTTTGGTACAAATAAAACCCGAGATCTTTTAACTTTTCATCAAAAATATAAAAGCATCCGTTATAAATTTTATTTGAAGAATAGGAATTCATAAAATCCTTGAGACACAACTCCCATAGTCCAAGTCTTATGAAGCGATTCTCAGAATTGACATGACGTGAAATCCAATGTGGAATAATAAAACTTAAGTTTGATGCCAAGAAATCAAAACAACAAAAAAACGAAAATAATGTGAATATTGAAAAATATTTGAACATCTACTATTTACTAAACTAATTTGAACAAACACGTCCTAAAGTGGATAAACTTTTAGAAAATTTGCTTCAAATAAAAACAGCATGATAATTTCAAATTTTAAATCAGTTAAGAAAACAAATTTGAGAAAAATCAGACCAAAGCATCTATTCTATGCATATTTCACATATTTTTAATGTACTTTAGTTATAAAAATTTGCTCAAGATTGAGCGGACGTTTCAAGAGTAGTTGAAACTTTTAACTTGAAAGCAGAAATCATACTTATATTATCAACTAAGTACTACTTACTAGTGGTACTTAAAATATTCAAATGAGGTAGATCGAAAGAATTGTTACTAAAATTCTATGAGCTGCAATCAGGCCGAAACAACGCTAGTTTTGAATCTAAATTCAAGAAAGATTCAAAAATATGTGAAAAGAAATATGGAAATATTCAAAACTTTCAAAATTGGAGGAATTTTCGAGTTGATTGGATCAAGGAAAAAATAGGCCAAAGATCCAATTCGAATAAAGTCAAAATTACTGACGAAAAAAGGTTTAACTTCAATAGACCTGATGGCTTAAGTTACCATTGATGTTCAAATGGGGACGCTCCGAAGAAAATACTGAATTACATACACAATGAAGCTTCAGTTAGGGGTTGGGAAGCAATTTATTCCTAAGGAACATTACCAATATTTACTGTTGACGGAAAATTGAACTCAGAATTTTTTAACTTATCCCATTTCAACGCTTAAAAATGAACTTGAAGACGCAATTCTTGTATTTCAACAAGAAAATGCGCCATGCCATGTAACAGAATCGACAGATAAATGAATGATTATAATTATAATTATATATACCTATAAAACGGTTACCATTCGATTCCTTATATATTCTTCTTTTTAATGATACTAATTTTGTTGCTATGTTATCAATGATATCCGATGAAAAAGACATTTTACAACTCAATAGCTAGGAAATTGTGCATATTTGCATATGGGTCTATAACTCAGCTTCTAGACGTTGAAATTGAATTTAAAGGCAAGATTCGGAATCAGCATTAAATTTCGCACCAGAAATGCATTGTCTGAAAAAAATCTCCTCAAAAAAAGTTGCTCATCACCACCCATTATTAAATGAATTACAGTAAAAATATTTCTATTGAAACATCTTATTTTTATTGAAACACGAATATTCACCCCCTAAATAAGTATTATTTATCTCGACCAATCAGAATGCAGCGAGTGATTTCTATACATTTAGATAGGAAAAAAAGTGAGTTTTTGTGAAAATGTAATGTTTTCAGGGGTAAAATGAGTGCCAACGATGTTAACCCATTTATAAAATCAATCGTCAAAACACGATGTGATATTATTGAATAAAAGGAGAATTTTTAGGTTATTAAGGAGTATTCCACATGTTAGTTCACTTTCAATCTCAATAAAAAATAGTATTTTCACTTATGTAAGGAAAGATGAAATTAAAATATTCAGATATCATTCGATAGAGAATTTTATGATACAACAAATGTTGTTGGTTTGAAAATTTATCATGTAAAATACAGTTCTAAAATTGAGAATTTTGAAAGTGTTTCACGTATTAATTTGACCTGTATGCTTGATTCTCAATTTCTCATAGATTTTATTCCTAAATTTTTATTAAATTAAGTGTTTCGGAATCCTTAGTAACTATTCCGGGATAAATTTCTCATTTTAATGGATAATCTTTCTTAAACCAATCAGAGCAGATGACTTTGATGACTTTTATTGGTTTGACGATCTTTTGTATTCGTTATTTTCAAGTATAATCAAGCTTTAACTGTAAGCTTTTAAATTACTATTGGATAATTTTAAAGAGACTTACGAAAAATAATATTTTCGAGAGATTCATCGTGTCGAATCAATGTTAATCTAATCACGCGTTTTATTGATGAATATATTATCGGATAATGTTTTGCAAAATTTGCTGTGAAAATAAGGTTAAAAAATTACGCCTTCTTTATTAAAGGATCAATTTTGTGAAATCAAAGTGAGAGGAAAAATTGCCAATTATTCCGAAAGAATTCGATTAACGAATCATCTAGGAATTACAAAGATTTTATTAAACGCTTTATGATTGGTTTCCACTATCAACCTAATGTTTTAATTGGTCATTGGATTTTGGTTACCCATTTATCCATATTTGAAATAAATCCGTTTTAGTTATTACTAGAGCAGAAAATTTGTGATTTGATATGTTTGATCATCAAAATTTGATTGGCAAAATAGATTTTTATCTCTCTCGTCTTCTTGATAAAAATGAATTCTCATTATAGATAAAACTGTGCCTAAGTACTAGGGTAACTTCAATTTTGTCTTTTCTCATTGTTAAATTCATTGAAAAGATCTTAGCGGTTGTTTAAAAATTGTCATTTTTAATCGAGATTTTGTATACCAGAAGAAACTCAAAAACGTATGGTTTTCGATAATCTTCAAAATGAAATTAAGGCTGTGAAAAGTTGAAAAATTTGGCCTACTCTACTAAGTAGGCTACGCTAAGTTGAATTATTTTCTTCAATCATCTCTGATCAAAACCCTAATAAATTTTCAACCAATATATATAGTTATCAGTATTGATTCTTCAAGTATTTTTCAATCACAATAGAATTAATACTTTAGGAAATTAAGTTATTTTTCTAATTTCTTCAGAATTCTAGATTTTTCCATTATTATTCAAAAAAGAAAAGAAAAGCTTCTGTCACCAATGTTGCATATTCAGATGATTATAATCTCATTATAGAGTATTCTACTATCTTCAAGTCATTTTTTTCAACCAGTTGATCACTATTCATTCATATTTAATTTTTTTTAAAAGGACCAAGTCCTAGCAGGGATACAGTTTCTAGCTATTTTTTAGCTTAGAATACAATATCACGGTGTACACAAAATTTTCTACTCGCGTGATTTTCACATATTTTGTGCAGTTTTCTGTCCTGATCACGAATCTGAAAACCGTTTTTAATTAAAAATATGTTTGCGATCTCGAGACTGATCCAAAAATTCCGATCATAAATTTTATTGGATTCCAATTATTGGGCTTATTATTAAGTTTAATACAACAAGTGACATGTCATTTTGAAGGAAATATTATGTAGAATAACATAAAATTATTCATTGTGAAAAAATTTTTTCCTGGTTTGAGTTTTACACCCTTTAAGTGCCTAAAATGCCTATATCAGACTTCTCATATTCAAATTATTTTGATTCGCGTATCAATCGATTCGTTTCATCGAGCTGAGAAAATAAAAAAAAAAATCAAGTTTCGAGCTCAGATCAGTAAACAGTTATGGTGGTTTTCCTATTTAAAATAATTTGCAATAGACCACTAACAACAGCTATGTACAATGTGCATAAAAAAGGGGGTCTTAGGCAATGGACATGTGAAAACATTGACTTGTGCTAATACTGTAAACAGAAGCTGTCCTTTGTCGCACTAACATTTTTCGACCAATAAGAACTCATTGTTATTGTTAGCAAGACATGGTGAAAATATAAATTAATAATTAAAATCTTTTATATTTTATTGTTATTCTCTATGAACCAACAATAATCTGACAATACACCTATTTGATTTCCTTGATTGAAGCGTTCTTCGAATTTCTTTAATTCTTGATGAAACCTCTCGCCGTGTTGATCTGTCGTTCTATCGTAGAAAATTTTTGCCTCAAATTTGTACACCGTGATAGTAATAACTCGAGACTTTATGGGCATGAACAATACGCTGATATGAGAAAAATATTCTTTATAATATAAGTATGGAGTCCAAGTTCGAAGGCCAAGGATTCGTAAAATGTGATTGAAGACTAAATTGCGAAACGAGTAGATGCAAAATTTCATTAAAAACTGATTTTTTAGGAAATATTTCTCCTTTATAATCCAAAAATTTGTTTTTGGATTAAAAAAATGAGAATAGATCATAATTCCCCATCTTCTTATATTGACTAGGTGTAGATAAATTAAAATATTTTGTAGAGCTTAATTTTTTCTGTTAATTCAATTATTTGAATGAAAGCTAAAATTATTTTGAAAAATCCTTCCAACTTTTATTTATTGAATTCAGTATTTTCTGAAATAACAAAATTATGAGTTTGATTGGTATTTGTTTTTAAAGTGTTCACTAAAATTTAATAAACTAAGAAATAGATGAAAAAGAAATTTTCTACTCATGAATTTCATGAAATTGGAAAAAAACCAAACATGGATTTAGAGAAGAGCTTACTTCAATTGTCTGGACGTCGCAACAAAATTTACTTGACAGGAGTGCCTGTAATATGTCGGCGCTTGCTGCTTCTAGAAAAAGAATTAAATTAAATGTTGGGAGATGAATATCAAATATTATTATAAAAGAATAAGCCAGACTCGAGATTCATTCAGATAAACGACTAATTTATTTGTTTAGGAACTATTTACGTATGCTTTTATAATGGAATTTGGTATTTCTGTAAAACAAACTATCTCTTTCAATAATGATACAGGTATTATATTAGAATATTGATATATTTTTTATATTTAATTCAAACAGGTGTCAAGAAGATCTCAAGTTTATTTTGCAAAATTTTATAGTTTTTGAAATAAATTTATGTTATATTCAGACAGAATTTTACTCACTTTCATTTCTTCATACTTTAGAGGAGAATTTAAAGAAATTTTTAAATCTTAATCAATGTCAAACATGCAACTAAATAAATGGTATGAAACGGAAAGGCTCAGTATGGAGTTAAGATGGGATTCTTTACTGATAAAAAGAGTATTTCATGATATATTTTCAACTATTTACGTGTGGGTCTCATTTCATTGTAAATGTTACAGGGAATCGTGTGAAAGCAAGTATTCGTACGTATCACTGGATGACTAATGAATCATGTGATAGGTTCCTACGAATCACTAATTCATTATTGTATGAGAATGACTTTTAATATCATCAGTCAGTTGTGCAAACGGTGAGAGCATTTAAATAAATAAGAAAGGATGCCGAGAAAATTTTTGAGGAATAAGCGCTTTATTTCAGGCATACTCTTCAGCCTCTTACATGCCAAATATATAGTAAAAAACAAAGAAAAATATAAATAAATCTGATTGGCTCTCATAATGATCAGGGTTGGAGGGCATTTGCATTGTCTGTCGAGTTATCACATTGTCATAATTGTATGGCTTTTGAGATGATTGACACTACCCACACTAGGGTGGGTCACATTTCTCATGCATATATGATATGAAAGTATACAAGGTCAGGCATAAACTTAGAGTGTAGTGTAATCTTTACATATGGGGTCTGTGTAAAGTATACATTGTATATAGCATTGATCATCATGATAACAATAATAATGTTGGAACACATGTAATAAGTCAGGGATACTATAGATTTCACTCTCAATTTTGTTGGCTGAAGTATTTGGTAATTTTGTTAGAGTTATTTTCTACATCTGAACGCCTCATTCTTTTCCTTGATTCTTAAGAGTATGCCTGAAATAAAGCGCTTATTCCTCAAAAATTTTCTCGGCATCCTTTCTTATTTATTTAATTCATTATTATTATGAAAATAATTTTAATTTCCTACTCAAACTTTTAGGAAATATTCTTTCGACTAACCTTAGTTAATGTAATACCACCTTGAAAACGATGAATACTCATTTCCGAAAGATCAGTACTATAATTTCCCTCTCCTCTTATTCACTATACCTCGTGAATATTCATCAATTAATTTTTACCCGAAAAAATGTGATAGAAACAATATGTTTAATAAAAAAGAGGTCAATGATGATTTTTTTCATATTATTACATGCTATTCTACGGGGGTCTCATCATTTCACACAAAAATGAAAGAGGGTCGCACGTTTAACATTGAAAAAGGTAGGAAATATATTCATCCAGTGAGCCATCGAGTGTGTAATTAACTGTATGACATTCTCTAAGGCGGTGTAATAATCTAACAAGATCCAGTGTAATATAAGCTTTAAAGTTAAATATTCTTGTATTTGAGAACCAGATAAATTCTTACTATTTTGTCTCTTGGATACTTTGCCTGTAATGTAACAAGTATGAGATAAATTCTACTTTTTTGAAAATAGGCTCACAAGTAGTTGTTTGTCATCCTTTTTAACGTCAAAATAGCTATGAGCATCGATAATAAATGCATAGAGAATTCTAAAAATTTATTCAATATAGTTTTATTCATTCGGGAAATTCACATGGAATAAATGATCAGTGACGTTTATTTCTAGTTGATGCCATAAAAACAATGGCGTCAGATTCCTCTATGGTATCTATTTTGGAACTAATCATAGGGTAATGCATGTAAAACAAATAATTCTGGCCCCTAAATTAGGCCTAACGGGAAAAGCAGAATTACACACAAGTGTAAGCTTGATAGAGTTGCAAGGCTACTTGAATGTAGTTCTCCTCAATGCAAACGAAGTTGGATACTAGACTTCAAACCCCCTCCTAGTGAAATCTAGGTTTTATAACTAAATATTCACTTGATTTTTAAATCCTCTTATTTTGAAACTGAAAATAATTCTTTAGAAAATAAAAACGACAATCTTATTGGAATCAATTTTAAAGCTTTTTAAATTCTTAAAACTTTATTCTCCAAGACTTTAAACAATATTATTGATTGAAAATTTTATTTTATTTCAAAAAAAACTAAATTTTCTTACGTAATAGAAAGGTGATGAAGACTTCAAAAGTTGGCTTAGAAGAAAATTTTCTTACAATAAGTTCAATCATCTGTTCATCAAAATTTTTGAAAATAAATTATTAATATAATCGGTAATTTGTTCAGATAACGAAGTTACAGTAAAAAATTTTCTATTAAAGCATCTTATTTTTATTGAAACACGAATATTTACCCCCTAATTAAGTATTATTTATCTCGACCAATCAGAATGCAGCAAGTGATTTCTATAAATTTTGATAGGTCGACATAAATAATACTTAATTAGGGGGTATTCGTGTTTCAATAAAGATAAGATGTTTCAATAGAAATATTTTTACTGTAAGATATCATAAAAGAATAAGCATATTTTAGCTTGTGCAAAATTGTTCTATTTTTGTTATATAGGAACCAATGTTGCGCAGTAGTGTCTGTCTCACATCTCCTTTAGACACTGCTTCTCTCGTGCTAGGTTCCAGTCACTTCTTCATCGGTTGCAAAAGGGATCAATGAATTTATTCCTTACAAAATAATATTTAAATATGTATTATTATTATTAATACGATTTCTCACTTTTGCAAGACCCTATTTTTTTAAATATTAAAAAACTATTTATTCGTGGGTTCTTACTTTTTCCGTTTTTTCTTTCTATACAAAATTAATAAAATAATTAACAGCTTTAACGAAATTTCTATTTAAGTTAAAATAATTATATTTAGAACATACATATTCTTTAATTATCTTAAATAAATAGAATTAATTGTTAGTGATTTATTCAACCAAATAAAATTTCTGTAATTCTGATAATTCATAGTATTTAATAGAACTTAGTGAGATTAATTAAAACTGATTAGATCAAGGTCATAGTTCTTACATCTTTCAGGTTGATATTCTGTAATAAAATTAAAAATAATTTTAAATTTACTTAAATTCTAATGTTAACTCACACAGCAGAGTAAAAATAACTAGGTTATTAACCAAAATTCTGCCGAAATTTCATACTCTTTTCACGATACATAAATCCTATAAACTTAATAGGGAAAACCTGATAATGATTACTCTTTGTAATTTTTCTTCGTCCTTTTTGTTTAACCATAAGAGTTAACTTTTCCTTACATATTTTTCAAAATTAGTTATCTAATTTAATTATTCCACTTTAAATTCTTACTAATAAATCCAAGAAGTGGTTCTTTTATGTGATTTATTATCTTAAAAATACAATCTTACTAAAACGTAGATTGTATACCGCTAAATTTAGTAAATAATATTAACTAAATATCTCTGAAAAATCTTACTATAAGCTTTCTGACCTATGAAATCATTTTTGATAAACTTTAATTTTAGCAATAGCAAGAATCAGAAGTGCGCATTTTTATTAATTTCAAAATAATCTTCAGAAAATGTTGAGACCTTGATGAAAAAAGGGTAGTTTCTGTAAAAATCATTCCCAAATACATCTAGAAAAGCTATAGTAAATAGTGGCCATAGGCTATTAAATAATGTTAATGGAAATAATAATGCAATTCTTATCTTGTTATTGATTGGTAAGTATTTGCTGAATTCGTAGGGGAGGAGAGATCTAGGCTGAAGACTCTTTTAATGTAGAATAGATACCCGGAAAAATTCATCGAGTAGAGTTTTACAGTGTTTTAGATAGTCAATCTACTAGTGAATTAGGGTCACAGGAAATTAAATAGTTTGAATGAAAATAATAACATTTAGAATAAATTCATTCATCTTAATGGTTATTATTAAGGATTTTTTATCACCTAGGTCATTCCAAATTTATCTAGAAACCTAGTGAAGGCTCTCGTAATAGTAGATAAGAAATGAGATTTTCATCAATAAAAAACTTGCATCTTCTTTTATGATCTGAACAATCAAGGAAATCAACTATATTCAAACTACTTACTTGCATTGTAAGAGATTTTTCAAGCTTATGAAAGTGAGATTCACAATTATATACACATACTATTTCTATCCATAGGAAAATCTTAAGAATTACTTGCTATTTATTTTTGGAACTTACAAGCTCTATCATTAGAGAAATTAACTAAAATTTTATTTTTCGATCAAATTAGATTTGATTAAATTGAAACACACAGATTTATTGGCAAACTAATTTAGTTAATTTTATTCGTTTAGCATACACGGGGATTTTCTTTAATCTAAATTTTTATCACAAGAATCATCCAAAATTTACTGTATATCCTCTGGGACATAAACTCTAAATAGAAATAAAGTATTGAGTAATCTTTTATTGAATTTTTATAATCATTATAAGGAGAAATTATTTTTTCATGAGTAAAAAAATATTAAATTCCTTATATGATATTGCCAAACTCTATGAGGGAAAGCGTATATTTCAGTTTTATATTTTGCCAGGCCTTTTAAGAGTCTATCTCGGTAATATTTAAATGTGAATAGTTTAGGCCTTTCATTGGACCATTTGATGATTTTATTTTACAAATAAGATGGATTTGGCTACAGAAAATCTCTGTTCGTACTTAAGTATATCGTTCATCAGTAGTTTTCTCATCTTCGCATCTAGATATATATAATAGAAGAATATCATACAAAATATTAAAATAGCGTAACTCGTTTCAACTATACCTCTTAAAGACCAAAAAGAAAGATATTAAAATCATCAATATCATATAAATAATAGATTCAATATGAAAGTTGGTAACACTCGGAAAGAAATCCGGTGAAGTTTTTTGCGAATAATGTGTGTGGGGTCTCAATCAATCAGGATCAAGCTACCTTTTAGAAGTGTTCAATATTTATACCTTTTACAGATGGAAATGATACTTTTCTTAACTCAAATTGACACCAATTTAAATGGGAATTATAAAAAGGGTGTGGTTTCAAGTGTTACATGGTTAAAGTTTCAAGGTCAAATGTAAAATGAGTTGTATTGGTCAAACATTTATAGCATGAGAAAGAAATCAGTCGTTACACTAAATGTACATCTGCATATACTATCGTATATAAAACTCCACTCAATTGAATTAGGATTTTTAATTATATATTTCTATAATGAATTTAGGTTGCGTCAAAAGAAATGAGACTTTAGAGATGAAAAAATATATTCAAAAATCTGCATAAAAAAGAGAAAAATCAGGTATCAAAATATTCTCCAGCAGAATTAATAAATTTCTGCCAACGAATAGGAAACTGATCAATCCCATCAGCGTAAAACTTTTGACTTTTTGAATCAAAAAAGTTGATAAGACCATTTTCGACTTCTCCTTTATTGAGGAATTTTTTCCCCTTTAAAAAGTGTTGCATCGACCTGAAAAGATGATAATCTGACGGGGCTAGGTCAGGACTATAAGGAGGATGTTTTATGACATCGATATTCTCATCTTGAAAAAAATTTTTGACATCTCTTCCCAGATGAGGTCGGGCGTTATCTTGTTGGAATGAAATCCTTCCGAATCTTGGGAATTTATCTTTCAATTTGGCAACCATTTGGCTTAATGAGTCTAGATATCTTTGAGAAGTGACAGTCTGACCATAATCCATAAGCTCATAGTGGATTACTCCTTTTCTTGTCCAGAAAATTGTGAGGATAACTTTCTTCGAGAACCTGTTTGGGGAGGGTTGAGTTGCTTTTTCCCCAACTCGTTTCTAAGACCTTTGTCGACTCTGATCCTGAAGATAGATCCACTTTCCGTCTGTTGTAACAATATTCTTCAGAAAATTGTCATAACTGAGTCAGTGAGAGAGTCTTCGACAGGCTTCAACTCTTTTCCTTTTTTGTGATTCGTTGAGGTCATGGGGAACCCATTTGTTGAATGAATTTGTAAAGTTCTCCTCTCTCAGAGCACGTAGAACTGAAGACTGAAGATGACGATGGTTGCTCTTCAACTACTTCAATAATCAAAGAGTTATCAACGGTTGAAGGTCGACCTGATTTTGATTCATCATCTACTGAAATCTTTCCTTCTACGAAGTTTGAGTACCAACGAAATACAGTAGCACGTTTTATTCGATCTACGAAACAAGATTCAAGTTTCCTGAAAGTCTCTGATGGTCCAGTTTTCTGAAGAAACTCATATGCGATTAACTTTCGAATATCTTTGATAACGAAAATGTCATTAAGACTCATTGTTTCGTGAATTATGAATAAGTAGATTTATTTAAAGAAAAAGAGAAATAAATATTCTTCATTTTGATGTATAATTTGTTATTCTAAAGCGAATTTTTGATTATGTAATTTTTGATCAAAGTTGGAATCTCATAACATTTGATGCAACCTAATAAATTGGTGTCGATTTGAATTAAGAAACGTATCTTTTCGTCTGTTAAATGTATAGCATACACTAATAATATATCAATCTACTTTAATTACGTGTATAATTATTACAGGACTGGCCTCTCAAGATTCATCCTTTTGAATCATGAATCATGATTCATGAATAATATCTATCAAATATTTAACTAGGATAAATCATTGAACGAGCTTATTCTTAATCTAATTAGATTATTTTTAAATGAGTTAAACCGGCGTACACCGAGAAATACATCAACAAATCATTTAAAATACACGTTAATATGAATTGATATGTTATTAGTGTATGCTAGATGTTGAACCTCCCTTGATTAAATCAAAGTTGAACACTTGTAGCTTGATTCTGATTGGTTGAGACCCCACACACATTCGCAAAAAAAAATTTACCGGACTTCTTTCCAAGTGTTTCCGGAAAATTTACTTTGTCGGGAGGAAAAATGAGAAACTCATTGAGAATTTTTTATTTAAAGTAAAAAAAGAATTTTTTAAAATCCCATGACATCGGTGACCCAGCTCAAAACCGATGTTAAAAAACATCTATGCGAGAAGAATTTTTTATTTAATATTTAACCAAATCTTTTTATTTAATTCAAGCAGGTTAATACATTAAGTCATCTTGTTAGGGACTGGAATTCTCAGTACTTAGGTTTACATTCAACGTGTTTCTCTGAAATCTCAGTACATCTCGTAGTTATAGGGTTAACAAATTTTTCATTTCTAAGTTAACTCCAACATTCTATCAGGTGCTAGAATAGAAAGAGCATATTTAAAAATCTTGAATTTCTTTAATTTTATTATTTTTCCTTCTTATTCGTCATTATGAATGAAATTTTCGCTTTTGAATTTCCTAACTTCGGTGTTGGAGTGGATATTTTTCCAATAGTTTATCATTTCTTCCTTGTATTCAAATACGTCCGAAATCCACATAAAATCCTAATTTGTGAAAAAGGATATATTATCAAAAATGCGCATCACTGATGAGCCTTTAAGAAATGTATATTTTGTTTTAATATATATTTATTTTTGGTCTTAAAGACCAATACTTGTTCATTGGTTTTAAGATGAAATAATAAGATTTTTGGAATTCCGCATAATCTGTCAATTTTTCCAAACCCATCTCAAAATCATTTTACGTATAGAAAAATTAATTGCATAGTTGCTCGATTATAATTTGGTACAAGATTGCCATGAAAATGTCAGTAAAATTCAAATTCGTATGTAAGACAGAAGGTATGTTTGGTTCAACGAATCAATTAAATCAATGAATATGAGTATAGTAACATACACTTAAACCATGATTCATCTTCAAATGGTAATTAAATTCTATAAATCAGAACATACAACATAAATATCCTGGTTTTGGTCCACATCACTCTAGAATAAAAAATATTAATTTTTATCGAGAAAAAAAATTCTTAATAATTTTTATTAAAAATGTCGAATAACGTTCAATAATTATAAATTATAATTTATTCGTTATGTATTTAAGAGAAAAACTTAACAAAACTAAACAATATTATTCATGTTTGATTATGTTCTAAATTATTAAGAATGTGTAAAAATATCGAAAGTGTATTTAAATTATAACGATGATGTTCATAGGCATCATAAAGATTAAAAATCATTGAAGTTATTCATCGTCATATTTTATTTCTAGTAAATTCGAAGACTCACAAATGAAAATTTTAGCTTTGAGATAGAACATCAGATGCAATGTTACGAAAAGTTTATATTACTACAGGTAAAAGCTCTGTAAAGGGACGAGA
The DNA here is from genome assembly GCA_012064415.1 of Gyrodactylus bullatarudis. NCBI lineage: Eukaryota > Metazoa > Platyhelminthes > Monogenea > Gyrodactylidea > Gyrodactylidae > Gyrodactylus > Gyrodactylus bullatarudis. The sequence goes on from SSNU01000127.1 coordinate 26,490, forward strand.
GTTTTGTAAACGTTCACGTACACGTTATTAATATACCATTTCTATCCCAAAACTCAAGATTAATAGACCAATAGAATTTGAGTATTTGTCTGTTAATCAACATCGAGCAACATTCGTCTTACAAATTTCTTTCGGCTCCAAATATATTTTGCTACCAGAATCTTAAATTTTTCAATAGGATTGAACTTTGAATTTTCTCTCCATCATATCAAGAAGAAGCTATTATTGATGAGTTTACGTCACTGAATTTTCGTCACTTTATAGACCTTACACCTGTATTAAAACTTTTATGCTAATTCAACTCACTTTTCCCAATTGATAATAGTAATGTCCATGTTGGTGCTAAATACAGGTTATGATTATCATCAATGTTTTGCTTACCTTGACCCAATGTAACGGTATCTAGAAAACAGCAATTAAAGAATGTAACATATACATTTATACTTTGAAACAATATGAATCGGTGATTCTTGCAAACAAATTTCGGTCTACTCCAAAAATTTTCTAGTCAAGAAAAAGTATATCGATGTGTCAATCACACAATCCTTCTCCAGTAAGAATCCGCATTCAGATGAACAATTACAAGTATCTGGAAACATTTAATTGGCTGATAAAACTTTTATCAGTTCAATAACTTTTTTGATTCATGAAGAAAGGCGATGCTAAGTTTATTAAAGAATAGCGCTTTATTTCGTGGCATACTCATCAGCTTTTACATGCCAGATTTATATACAAAAAATTTTTCAATTATGAAAGAATGAATCTGATTGGCCCTTCTTCTTGTTCACCTCCTCTGAGGTGAGTGCGTGTGTGCGGCAGTGGACATTACTCTGTATTACTCGTTTCTGATATTATGTGTTCATCTTTGTGTACATGTGATAAGGGATGAGTAACACCGTGCGTGGGTATTGTATTGGGATCTCACAGTATACTTGTATATTTGAATAGATTCCTGGGGTCCTACATATTCGAGGAGTTAGTTTTTGGGGAAATATTTCGTTATCTTCTTTTGATCCTGATTACCTTCGGCCAGATTTCTTTTTCTCGGTGTGTTTCTGGTTTGGGGTTGGGAATTGATTGTGAAATCTTTCTTTTCTTCATTCCTTTGCGTTATTTTATTTATCTTTGAATTTACGCACTATTCCCACATCTATTGATTGAAGAACTGAGGTCGAGTTTTCTGGAAGATAGATAATCTGAGAAAGTTACAAATTTAAAAATAATTTTTATGTTTGGATCATTACCTTTATATTTCTTAAAGATCTTTGAAGATCTTCTTTACAGTGTTTGAAGTGAGCACTACATTGATCCATGAAAAGTAAAAATTTTCTATCTTCCAAACGTCTTTTTCTTCCCAGAGTTCGGTCCCATGCCATCAGATACTTCTTGAATGATTCCTTTGTCATCCAAGCTGACTTATTGGATGAATATTTAATTCTTTTCAAGAGATGCTCTTGATTTTTTAAACTTCTTGGATTCTTGCTTTTACCAATTATCCATAGCTTTTTCTTGGAACCAGTAGCATCAATAGCGACAACAAGAGTGAATCGAAGTTTCGATTTTTTTCTTCCGAATACTTTTGAACCCTTTTTAGCAATAACTTTTGAATAATAGTTGAACATATTCCAGCCAGTTTCGTCAATGTTCCATAGTTGCTTTGGCTGATAACCTTCAATAAGATTTGGAAAATCTTCTAGAAAATTTGCAATTTTATCAGCAGGAGCATCCATTTTATCCCCACAAGGCTAGAAATTTTTAATTAATTAATTTTATTTTATATCCAATATAAAATACAACTCACAGTTTTCACCACCAATTTGTGACGAGTTTTAAAATTCTTATAGAACTTTTTACTTCCCCTGAATGTAGTTAATCCCATTGAAGTTGAAACCTCCTTGCCTATTGATTCTAAGTCGCTGTTGCTAATGTTAGAACAGAATAACTGGTCAACCTTTTCCTTGATTGAGACAGATATTTCACTTTAACCGGAGGGCAATCTTGATTGTCTCAGTTTTGAGGCATTTGAGATAAGCGGCATCTTAGAAACGGTTTTATAGAGTGTACTCATGGAGCAATCGAAAACTAAAGCCAAATAACGTGGTTCAATCCCATCATTGAATAGCGTTACTAGCTGAAATCTCTCTGGGATAGACATATACGGAGTGAGATGCTAAGAGATTAAATTTATTCCTTACTTTAGTTTTGAAAAAACGCAAAAATCTATAAGAAAAATTCTCAAATATTGGAAAATGGACTTTCCTGATCCAATCGATCAGGATTTTATCTCTCCAAAAACCAAGGATTTTCAAGTTGCTGCTTATAAAAAGAAGAAGATTGAAAATTCTCTCCTGATCAGTATTTGAATAAAAATCTGATGGTAAGCTATAAACTTCCAACTTTCGTAAGATTTCAGATATCTTGATGGGAATCTTTTGTACAATTCATCAAAATTGAACTCTGATAGTCGATGTTCAATGTCTAATTTTCTATTAAAGAAAATAAAATTTATCTGCGGAAACATCAAACAGCAGCGATGCAGTTGCTGGCCCAAGAATTCTTTGAAATTAACAAAATAAATTTTATTTGGAACTGTCTGATTTAAGTTGAAGAAGAACATCAATATGTGCTTCAGAGAATTATAATGATTCTTCACTCGGACGTAAGAAATTTGTGATAAGCTCTGGTTTGAAAAACTAATTGAATCAGAATAAGATTCATCAAAGTTGGCAATTCTAATTGTCAATAGAAAATGATCATGTGTTCTATAAAAATCAGATCTGACATAAAAAAATCTTGATCTATCTTCTTCTGAGAGTTCGACAAATGTGGTATTTTTATCAAGTTTCTTTTGAGCCTGGAAATAAATGAACAGAAATGGAACCTACATTGAAATCTTGAATCCTATGGTTCTTCATAATCTTTGAGACGTATTGGGATTCTCCATAAATATGGGGCAGATTTTGGCTGTTGGCAACAACATCGACAATATCTTGAATGTGACTGGGCTGTATTTCTACAGATGTCTCTTTAAGTTCTTCAACTTGTTCAGCCACTCTTGCGATTAGTCTCTTGAAACGGTCACCGTAGTCATAATTAACATTAGCCGATATTTTTCCTGAATTCTTTCGCGAACGTAGAATAGAAGAAACGGAAACATTAAATTCAGATTTTAACAACGCCCATGATCTTAAATCTATTATGTTATATATTAGATCAAAAATAGATTATTCAAAATCTCTCTTATACTCTTCCTTACATTTATAAATGTTAAAATCCAGTTTGGTCTTCGACTTAATGCTCAGATTCATTTAGATAATTGACTCTATTGAACAAATTCAGCTGGACTTAATCTTTATTCTATTCTTATGTCTATTGTAACCTTATATGTATATCTATTTATAACCATATTTACCTATATTATACATATCAATAAAATATTTCTAACAAAAAAAATATTTCTGCGCTATATCTTTAGGGCTAACATTCGTTTTTTCCATTTCAAGGCGGATATCAAGCTTGTCTTGGTTAGTAAACGGCATGGTTGACGTGTTGAATTTCCTTTAAACTATGCAATACATGGAATGTAAGGATGAATGTGTCTGTCAAACGCTCGTGGATAATCATTACACGTAAGGAAATGTCTATCCCACACTCATGATTACGTTGAAATATGACTAGGTTAGGATATATAAATGATAGTTTAGATTGACATATCTTGTCAGGAATATACCAACGTATATCTATGCACATCATAAGGAGGAAAGAAATCACCTCTGTGGGGTGGAGGGGAGAAGTATAGGGAAAAAAATGTTTTTAGACAATTAACCTACTAGCAAAGTGTGGTCACTGGTTATTACTATATCCATGTGAACTCTAACTTGATGGAGATTGTCTTCTCACACCTAGATGTTAGAAGATAGGATAAGCAAGTGTCAATTCCATATGAGAGTCGAATAATATTCAACTCACGGTGGCAGATGTAGACGCGTTTCGTCCTTATTAGGACTCGTCAGTACACCATAGCCAGGATTAGAACCCAGGTCTTCAACGTTGTGAGGCAACGCTTCTAACCACTAGGCCAGAACCCCCGTTCGTCTCCTATTACTCGCGTTACTAATAAGGACTAAACGCGTATACATCTGCCACCGTGAGTTGAATATTATTTGACTCTCTTATGGAATTGACACTTGCTTATCCGAACTCTAACATCTAGGTGTGAGAAGACAATCTCCATGAAGTTAGAGTTCATATGGATATAGTAATTACCAGTGACCACACTTTGCTAGTAGGTTAATTGTCTAAAATCACTGTAATTTCCATATGGTGCTTATTAACAAAAATCCAGTGTGTAGGTGGTGTCAATACTTAGGGAAAAAATGATTTTTCATACCTTTGTAAAAACCTAAAATAATACTTTGATTCGATTGTATTAATAATATGTATACATAATACGCTTTACACTTTATATAAGTTTTTGAACACTCTTTTTATTCAGTAGAAGTATTATTTTTTATCCTTACAAATAATGACATGATCATTTTCAAAGTTGTATAACTCTTGTTCTAGAGGCTTGTATGAAACTATATTTAAGCGAATAAGAGATAATACTTAGTTTTAAAATACAAGTACCAAGTATAGGAGCAAACTAATATTCGGACCAGTGAGCAACATGATGATTTACGATTTAATTTTAATTTGAAAAAAGTAATGATTTTATTTACTTAAATTTAAGCAGAGATAAAACCTGATGAAATACGGGCTTGTTCTTCTCTAACTTTCCAAGTTAGTTATTAATGTACTAAGAGCTCGATTACAGGAGGATAAGAGTTCTAGTGTAGACCAATACAAAGAATATTATTAATAAAATAGCAATAATTATATTCAGATTTAATCACTCTCAAGCAATGTTTCTTTGTGAACGAATTCTGTAAAATGGAAAAAAATATTAAAAAAACAAAAAATATGAATATGAAACATTTACGGTGAATACGCCCTTTGCTATTTTGTATCGATTTGACAGCTATTTGAAAAATTATTTTCAATTTAAAATTCTTACTATCTCATAATACTAGACAAATATTCGATAATTTTGAGAATTTTTGATTTATTTACTTTATCATTCATCTGAATATGATTTCATAATTAATATTCATCTTGGATGAACTTACTCGAACAAGCTCTAGCTCTTTCTAATTCTTTATTATCTAGAAAATATCCTTACACATATGATGATTCGTAAGATCTATTTATTACATTTGATTTGAGATATACTTTATTTAATTTGGCCTTTTCCTAAAGTATGAAGAACTATAACTTTTTGCGTGAAAAAAAACAAAAATTAAATTCATCTTTACTATCTCCACTAACATAACGCGAATTATTTTCCTGAAAATAAATAAAATAAATTGTTTTTAGACATTAAACCTACTAGCTAAGTGTGGTCACTGGTTATTACTATATCCTTGTGAATCTAACTTGATGGAGATTGTCTTCTCACACCTAGATGTTAGAAGATCGGATAAGCAAGTGTCAATTCCATAAGAGAGTCAAATAATATTCAACTCACGGTGGCAGATGTATACGCGTTTCGTCCTTTTTAGGACTCGTCAGTACACCATAGCCTGGATTCGAACCCTAGTCTTCAACGTTGTGAGGCAACGTTTCTAACCACTAGGCCAGAACCCCCGTTCGTCTCCTATCACTCAACACTCCCAGGTTCGAATTCATGCTATGGTGTACTGACGAGTCCTAAAAAGGACGAAACGCGTATACATCTGCCACCGTGAGTTGAATATTATTTGACTCTCTTATGGAATTGACACTTGCTTATCCGATCTTCTAACATCTAGGTGTGAGAAGACAATCTCCATCAAGTTAGAGTTCACAAGGATATAGTAATAACCAGTGACCACACTTAGCTATTAGGTTTAATGTCTAAATTGTTTTTTTTTAAGTATACCATTTTTCTTACCATTTCATAAAGAAGCATTTTCTTTCAAGATTAATAGAAAATTAAACTCTTACATATAATTTTTTGATGAATGCCTAGCTGTTATTTATTCTGTTTTAATTTACCATTAATCTTTCTTCTTCATGAGTTGCGGACTAATATAATTGTTTTATTGTTAATCATAATTGTTCGTTTGTGAATATAATTTGATCTCACTGCCTCTAAATTTTCCCACTTTTTTATTCTCAATAAGTTTTATATATCAAATATTACAAATTGGACCAAATTTTTTACCTATCTTTGTTATTTAATAAGTTTCATCTTACAGTGAAGCAAATTCCGTTTATATCTTCTGTTTCCTAGTTGAATGAGGAATCCTTATTTCGAGTTGACCAATTTTTGAAATTGTATTCGAGAAAAATCAAATTTAATTTCAAAATAAATGAAATAAATTCAATCTGTCGGATCAAATAGATAATTAAAATAATAATATTTAAAAATTAATCTACTGTGTATTCTAACTCACAAGAAATTCTTTAAGATCATCTTCCTGTTATTGAAAATTTGAGAAACAGGTCTCTCTAATAGTTTTGATTTGTGGAATTTTTTGCACTTCCTAAACTTACAATTCCATCGGTTGATGAAAGCTAGAGATAAAAATTTACAAATTACAATTTTCGAAAGTTGAATAAAAATTATACATTGAAGCTCAAGTAATATTAAGCTTACAATTGAATGAATATTCTATATAGAGTTAAGTAAGATTATACATTTCAAAGTTACTTCACTGGAATCCTGTGGGAAATGACGTATTAGTAGTTTGCAGATTCAAGAGCAGTAGCTTTATTTTGACATGAATAAAATTATTTTGATTTTTTTATCTTATTATATCTTACCCAGGTAATGTAAAGAATTCATTTATTTAAAAGACTCAAACTATATACGCAAAAAATGAATTTAGAAAATAGAATACCAAAAGGAACTTACTCCTGAAAATTCTATTTTTTTCTAATTCAATGACAACTAAAACAATATATTTTTACTCCGTTTATTATTAACTTTATTATTAATATTCATCAAATTTGCTCCTCACTATTTCCTTTATGTTGTTCTAAATTTTTAAATTGAAATTTGTAGAATGATGAAATTTGAGCTTATTGTTTTGATTCATTTTCGAATCAATGTATTTTCGAAGTTCAAATGATTTATTTTGTCTTATTTGTTGTTAGATTTTATATGGACTTTTAATAACATTGTAGTTAAATATAAAATTTATCAAGATAAAAATACATAAATAACAAGCTGTTTGAAATTACAAGAAGGCATTCCCTGGTCATAACTCAGCCTACTTGCCAAAACAACTAAGTTGATCCCTGAACTGAACAAAGACCCGATTCCATGGCTGGAAAGAAAAGGAGTTATATAACTTTTCTTGCAGCTCAAAGTATGTAGGACAATATGTTAGACCAGTGAAAGTAGAATCAAGAAACAAGTTATATTGATAAAATTAGTGAACAAAAAAAGTAAGTAGTTGAATCTACGTCTCATTCAAACTCCATTCCTCTGCCCCAACAACTATTACTAATGGGCAAAATTGCAAACTTTGAGAAGTGAACGAAAGTTGATAATAAAATTAAATCTCAACCAGTAATTAGCAACCTGAGCGAATCAAAAATTTCTAACAATTCTACACCTGCAATAGAGAAAAAAGGTAGAAAGTTTAACTGGCCAACCATTAATGGACAGATACGTAAAGAGGAAATAATTACCCTAGAGATTAACTGTGTGATCCCCTCTTTCCCCTTCGTTAGTGCATGATATTGATGCAACAAATCAGAGGATGGCAAAGAAAATTTATCTGTCAAAATTTTACAATATATATATAGCTAGTGTAAACGTCTAAAGAGATCAGGCGAAATATAAGCTTTATTACTAAATATTCACTTGATTTCTGAATCCTCACAATGAGTTCCTCATTGAATTCTGAAAATATTTTCGAAGATGCTCGGCATTTTTCCCTCTTTGTAAAATAAACTGCTTATAATATTTTAATTTTATTCATTAAGAAGAAGATGAAACTCACCTGATAATTTTGACCAAAGCTTTGCCGACTGATGCTGCTTCTTGTAGTGCACTTGAATTATATGAAAAAATTATCATTATATCATTAATAAGTGTATTCGCTATTGATATTTTATATAATATATTTGCGGGGGGGGGGCATAGAAGTAAATATAAGACCTCCGTAATTCATTTAAGCCTACTGGTACCAAAAAATAAACAAACAATTGTTCCCAAAAGGAGCAATTTGACCCTGAATCATAGATCTAATAAAATTTTTCAAATTTCCGTACAATTTATTTGCAATTTGAACAAATATTAATTAAATGATCATTACGAATAGCTTTTTGACATTTATCACATATTTTGGTAGTTTTTCTATCTTTATTGTATGGGCAAATTGTGCAACGAACCCTTTTCTTTGAGCCTGATGTGGAAGAAGTTGAGCACACAGAGTCATTCATCTTATTCGGTTTATTTTTTTCATATTGATCGAAAATCTCCTGAGTTAGACACTTGAGGAACTTTCTTCTATCACAATTGGGATCTTCTTTTATTCCTTATATAAAATGAAAGAATTAAGAGCTGAAATGTCTAAAATGTTGCAAAATAAGACGACCGGCCATCTATTTGTTTTCCTCTGACAAGAAAATGTAGAAATCATCTTATCAGCACTGTCAACTCCTCCTTTCGTTTTATCATAATATTTAATCAAATCTGGTTTTCCACTTTGATTTATATCTGGGTTGGGGTGGAAGGAATACACGAGAATTACATTTTTATTTTTTCTTGGAACTTAGGACACAAGAGTCATGTTGTCTCTGAAGGCGTATTTGGAACCTAATGTAGTATTTTTTGAAATCACTGGTGGAAGCTCGGCCTTGTTCTTTCTGATAGTTCCTACCAAAGTTATACTTTTGGCAGCAAGTTTTTCCAAAAGAGGGAATGAGGTAAAGAAATTGTCAGTAGTGATGTTGTTTCCTTTGATGCTCAAATTTTCGATTAGTTCAAGGACCACAGTTTCACCCACACATTTGTTCCTTTCCTCGCCTTCTTTTCCAGTATATATTTTTGCAGCTATCGAAATTTTTATTCCATATTTTGATGGCTTATTGGGGATGAATTGACGAAATTTACACCTACCTCTGAATGCAGCCATCCTTTCATCAACTGTGATGCATCCATTTGAGTTATAAAATATGAGAAGATCTTGCGCCCATCTATTCCAAATTTCTCGAATGGGTGCCAGTCTATCAGGATTTAAATTTCTATTACGAGTTCTAGAATCATCAAACCTCAAATGTGTTGAAATTTGTTGAAATCTATTTCTATCTTTTGAGCGAATATCTTTCTACCATGAGTTTCGTTCCAGAGCTCTTTGATAGGCTCATTCTTTGCTCGATATACACCTGCTAGAAGTAAGAGTCCACAGTACACATAAAATTTGTCCAAAAATTAGGTGTTTTCCATACAAACAAATGGAGGGTCAAAATGACCCTGCCTGGGAAGATTAAGTAAAACATGATTTTTTTCTGGGGGTGTGACCATTTTTGTTAAAAATCAATTTGTAAAGTATGAATCTTCGTATGATAAAGGATATCCTGAAATCAGTAGGGTTAATCTCAAGATTTTCATACACCTTTACCTCAGAGCCAATTTGGTTAATAAAATAATAATTACGCCTACTTTAAATTTAACTTACACTTATATTCTGACCTGATGAGTCCACTATCTTATCCTCGAATGTTTCTTCTTCCTCCTAATTAGAATAACTTGTTATATTTTAACAACAAAAATCATGAAACTTACTTCATCTAGATTCAAAGTCTTCGGAATGATTAATTTTTTTAAAAGTACAAACTTCCGTTAATTTTATCGAAGATGATTTTTGTTTCTGCAATTTAAAATTGTAATTACCTTCGTGAGTTTATATCTTGAAATTTAATTATACATTTTAATTATTTTATATTCACTTCTGAGTAAAGGAAAATAATAGACATAAATCTTGGATTTTCATTGGTATCTCTTATTTCATTATGCATCTTGAGTTTCTGCTCATTGGTGAAACCATTCTGTTGTATGTTGAAGGTCAGATAAATCTTCAACAATATTCATAATTAAGCCATTGTTTGTCTATCTACCTCTCAGAGTTCCCCAAAAATGAATAAGTGAAGAGATAGTGTGATACAATGCAATAACAAAACGCATTATTTTTGTTCAATGATATGCTTTACAATATCAGCTTTGACTATGGATATGCAGTCTACCATAGACATCCTAGTGCGTTTCTTAGCTTTATAACACCTAGTATTCTCAAATATTATACAGTACGACATAAGACTTATTAGTCAAAAATTACCCTCTCCTCTCTGCCCCTTTTTAAAAACTGAAATAAATATGCAAGATTACTAACAATTAACAAAATTTAACACAAGAAAACCTTAAAATTAAATTTATAAAATAAATATACTATACGATAGAGATTTTTCTCCTGATTTGAACAGTCTAATTTATCGTAGGTTTAGAGGGTAATTTTTCACTAATAAGTCTTAGGTCGTACAGTATTCCTATCAAATAACCTTTGAACCGTTCCATGGATTCCATCATCTTATAATAATAACAACTGTCTTGGCTAATATTTTCAAATTTACTTTCATCTGAAAAAAAATCTAATCCTGCTTTAATTATCATTTTTATACATCATCACTATCTCTTTTCCCTTGTCAGGCTTAGTTAGAAAAAATATTTTCATTAGATTTTAATTCTTTAAATGCATCAAAATGTTTCTTAGAGAGTAAACTAGATCCTAGAGGTTTATGATCAAAAAATCTATATATATTTGAAAGATCAAGTTTAAACTTCTCTGTATTTGAATTGTCCTTGAGGTTATTAGTGAGACCTCTGTAGTTCATAAATTAAACGTTTGAACGCTGTTTTTCTTTTGAGGAATACAAAATGTAGGGCTACTATAATAGGGCTTACTATTAGGAAGTTGTCAACAAGATCTTGTGATCCTCTAAATAAAGATACCGCGGTGACAAGAAATCTTAAAAAAAATTATGCTGTATCAATTTCTAATTTCTCTATTTTATACTGAAACCCAGGGTTTTTATATTCTTCAACTTTTACTATTTCTTTTTAAATTTTAAATTATTATTTTTTATTCAAATTTTTACATTTATCAGTTTCAAAGAGAGACAACTGTTAATCCTTTGAAAAATGTACATTCCGTCATATATATATTTTTTTACATATTTCTAAATTCTACATTGTTTATAGAAAGATTTAATTGTAGTTTGTACCACCGTTCTTTTTGGGGCTGCACTTTCCACCTCCAAGTAGTTTTAGTTTAAACACTAGCATGTGAGGAGTTTTATGATAACTGCTTCTGTTTATTCAATCGAATTTTTAACCTTTGATAAATAATTTATGCAAATCTTATATTACTAAAATTTTTTATGATAAATAACAATAATCTATCGCAGAAAGTATAAGTAGTATTTTGCAAATATTATAAATTATCCGTAAATGGGAAAAAAATTAAAATTTTACATTTGAACGATAATATTGTCGAAAATATTACTATTATTGGGTTCTGAACCCAGTGACTAAACAAAAGAGAACAGGTTCCACTGGTCAGCTACAAATTGATGAATTCATGAAGAGGCAAAAAGTGAAATGATAGGTGAATCTCTCTCCTGGCTTCTTTGATGTAATTTGCAATCAAGTCAACCAATGGAAATGCACAAAATTTCGCATTTTGATAGTATTTATATGTCAACCAGGGTAGAGTCTGAAGAGACCTGGCGAAATATAACGTGTATTACAATAATATACGTCTGTTTTCTCAAACCTTCCCCAATAAGTTCAGAACCCAATAATAGTAAAATTTTACAATTAAAAACTAAGTGATTGAGATTTTTTATACTTGCCCATATAGCAGAATTCTTCCGAGATCATAATAGTTATAAACGTGATTTACAATACTAATGGCGATTTCATAAAATACTCATTTAAATAAGAGAAAGATAATCAGAATAAGACTGGCTCCGACTTAAAATGATAATAATATAGATACAGTGGACAGCAGAAAATTGATCAGTTTATGAAAGACAGAAATAGTTATTCGATGTGGTTACAAATATGATTTTTCAGCTAGGCGAAAGATATCATATTGAAAAGAGGTAATTCAAAGATTTTCACAAGGATGAGCTCTATTTCGGACATACTCATCAGCTTGTTACATGTCATATATATCATTTTTATACCCTATTACATAATTTAATTGGTTCTATTTTCGAATATATGATTTGTCTATCAGAAATATACCAGTATTCGATTATAATCATGATAGTAGTAAAATGGGCATAAAATGGTGAAGTAGGTCAATATAACTAATAGTTAAGCAAGTAATTATGAGTTAAAAGTGAGTTTTACGGATGATAATTGTTTGCAAAATCGCTTTTAATTATTGATAGGAGCAAAAAAAGTTTGTGATCTGTGGGGTCGAGGTGTTGATCGTCGGCTGGGAACTTGAAAGGGGGGGTATTGGATTCACTGTTCTCTGGATCCTAGTGCGCCATGAAAGTTTGAATTGGACTTCCCTCTTTTTCAATATGATATCTTTCGCCTAGCTGAAAAATCATATTTGTAACCACATCGAATAACTATTTCTGTCTTTCATAAACTGATCAATTTTCTGCTGTCCACTGTATCTATATTATTATCATTTTAAGTCGGAGCCAGTCTTATTCTGATTATCTTTCTCTTATTTAAATGAGTATTTTATGAAATCGCCATTAGTATTGTAAATCACGTTTATAACTATTATGATCTCGGAAGAATTCTGCTATATTGGCAAGTATAAAAAATCTCAATCACTTAGTTTTTAATTGTAAAATTTTAATTTTTTCCCCGTTTAGGGACAATTTATAATACTTGCAAAATATTATTGGATTTCACTTTCTGTGATGGATTATTGTCATTTATCTGTGAGTCTAATTACTGCACATATCAGGAAAGCGCCGTGTTCCTAGAGAGCTTTTACCTATCGTATTTTATATTTAATAGATTTTTTCGTTAACATTTTCATTCTCAATAAAAAAGGTCTTACGTTTTGGTAATTTGATAATAATGTATTGTTCTAGAATGATGAATATTCTAAATCAGAAGACTTTTCACATACTATGAAATTAAATATAATACTTTTTTATATGTAGATTGGTTTTTTTATTTTGTATTTTGACATACGTTATCTCCAGTTCTGTGACCAGAATTTGCAACTACCACTGGCTCCACAACTTCTCTCTGAAAAATGTTATTAAGATTATAATCTTAAAGAGAGTATTTGTCTTTAAAGCTTATAAGCTAAGCTCTTATTATACTATTATAATTTTGATGATCGAGTTTTTATGTTGATTGACTACACTGATAAATAAAGTTACGTTAATCTAAATTTTTTAAATATAATCTTGATTTTAATTTTACTCCGAGTGATTATATCTTAAGTCTGATAATTCTTAATTCTGATTATTAAAACTAGGACTTTAAAAATAATAAATTTAAATATCATCATTATTATTATTATTATTAGATGTTTAATGTATTTTTAAGCGTTTTCAGGTATTTTTTTGACTTAATTAAAATATTATGACTAGTCTTGGAAGAAGTGTTACCTTCAGTAGGTTTTTTCTCATTCAAATTCATGGATCTCTCCATTGACTTTCTCATTTTCAACGGGATTTGTTGATGAAAATTTTATAAATATTATATCATAAAATAGGCCTTACTTTTTTATAATTCGATAATAGCGTATTTTCCTAGAATGATTAATGTTCTCAATCAGAAGATTTTCCAATATTAATTAAAGAACCAAAAGCAAGCCAAATATTTAAACTGAGTTCATTCAAACAAACCATGCCTCAATTTGGATAGTTTATTTTGAAAAAAAACATTTCTCTGATTTCAGAACCCATCCATATATATAGAGGTCGAATTAATATGTGGGCCACTTCAAATATTCTAAATTCTCGATTTATTTTAAACAATATTATTTTCAAATTAACACTGTTGGATGCACAAGAAAATTTTCTATCAAATAATAATTGAATGAATTTTTCTATCATCGTATATTTCCCTATAAAGGTAAAAATACTATTTTTCATTGAAAATCAAAACGAAAAAATATGTGGTTCACTTTTT
>SSNU01000127.1:41535-109301 GCA_012064415.1 Gyrodactylus bullatarudis
TTATAATTTGATAGAAAATTTTCTTGTGCATCTAACAGTGTTAATTTGAAAATAATATTGTTTAAAATAAATCGAGAATTTAGAATATTTGAAGTGGCCCACATATTAATTCGACCACTATATATATGAAATAGTAAATAAAGGCAACATTAACTAATTCTAAGATTTTAAATAGAAATAATTGATCCAATGATTCTACTTCTGAAGTTTAACGAAATAGAGAAGATCCCAAATTTTTTTGTTAGATATGAAAATATTGCTAAAACTTATATAATCCTTAAAAAATGTGGCAAATCTCAAATAGTATCTATAATCCTTTATTATATTAAATAAATCTTTATTAAAATTTAAAAAAATATAATTTTCTATGTGATTAATCTGCCGCATTTCTCTTCCTTGTGTAAATGGACAGAACAGTTTTTTCTTCGCTTTGCTTATTAAGATGAATTTCCTAGAGACCAATGATCAAATTATATATTGAATCGATCATGACTATGTAGTACAGGCGAAAAACACAAGTTATGAAACAATCTATAAATTTTCTCCCTATTTAACTTACTTGATCCTCATTGGCTGAAGCCCTTTACCAGTGGAAACATACATAGACGTAACTATTTCAATTTTTAAAACTCTTTCTACATTTTTTAGTGAGGTTAAATGAATTCCTTTTTTATCTGTACATATTAAAATATGAACTGTGCATTTTATGTCAAAAAAAATCCTTTTTAAATTTTGAACTTTATAGACATTTTAACTTTGACATACGTTTCCTCCAGTTTTGTAACCAGATTTCGCGACAACCACTGGCTCCACAACCTCTTTCTAGAAATTCTTATATTATTATTCTGAATATATATAGCTATAAGGCTTAATAGTTAAGTTCTCAACAGTCTAAATTGATAACCAAATTTTTATGTATATTAATTGTAAACCAAATTCTTCTACAAGTAACTGTTCGGCTTGATAGATTGGTAATCTGAATTTTTTCTAATCTCTTAAGTGTCCTTCAATTGATGAATTATATTAGCAGATTTATTACTCTAGTAATCAAGTTCTCATTTATAATAGTCCCTAAAGTTATTATTTAAGCTAAATTTAAGTTGGGACAGACGATAAATAGATATAACGTTGTATCGTATTTTCTCAGAAGAGGGTTGCCATTTTTTCAAAACATATGATTATTAACGAGAGCTTCTTGAAATTTTTTATTATTATGAATTATTATCTTACCAATTTATCTTCATTATAATTCGAACTTCTAACCGATGATCTCTAAAATAGATAAACATAAAAAATTTTAATTTTAGAGAAATTACAAGAGAAATAAACTGTATGCCAAATGAAGATTCTGAAATTAATGAAATTTTGGGAAATCAAGAAGAATGTTTCAAAATATTCTTGAAATGTTTTTAGACGATTAACCTACTAGCAGAGTGTGGTCACTAGTAATTACCATAAAAGACTATGGAGCTTGTCTTCTCACACCTAGATGTTAGAAATTCGGATAAAGCAAGTGTCAATTCCATATGAGAGTCGAATAATATTCAACTCACGGTGGCAGATGTAGACACGTTTAGTCCTTATTAGGACTCGTCAGTACACCGTAGCCAGGATTAGAACCCAGGTCTTCAACGTTGTGAGGCAACGCTTCTAACCACTAGGCCTCCTATTACTCGCGTTACTAATAAGGACGAAACGCGTATACATCTGCCACCGTGAGTTGAATATTATTTGACTCTCTTATGGAATTGACACTTGCTTATCCGAACTCTAACATCTAGGTGTGAGAAGACAATCTCCATGAAGTTAGAGTTCATATGGATATAGTAATTACCAGTGACCACACTTTGCTAGTAGGTTAATTGTCTAAAATCACTGTAATTTCCATATGGTGCTTATTCTTGAAATGTCTTATAAATAGTGCTAAGTTTTTCTGTGTAGATAGTCATTAAAGATATTTAAAAAAATTAAAAAGTGAGGAATTTTCTTAATATTATCATCCTTGAATATTTTCAATGATTTTTATAAAAAGTTTCGATAAAACCTATTCATGTAATTAATCTTTTAATGAGTATCTGCCCCATGCGAAGATAATTTATAGTATATTACATATAGTGAATTTTGAGACATTAATTGCCTTATTTCCTCGAAAATATTTTGATGGTGCTGACTTATGGTCATACTAGTCATTAGAACGGAGAAGGTAGTTATTTAGGGGATTAAAGGCTTTTTTATTTTTTCTCTTCAGACCTCACACCGACGTAAGAATTTTCATATATCCATATTAGGAAAGCATGATAGAGTCGTCTTGACCAATTGCAATTATTCATTCGTTTTGAACCAATGGAGTCTGCTTCGTCATTGTTTGGGGTTTGTGAAGAATATGTGGATTTAGAATTGAATTGTAGAGAGAGTTTTACAAAATATTCTTAATTAGTATAATTCTCACCGATTTCTCTGAATTGTAATCATCATAATTGTTTCTTCTAGCCGATGTCTCCTAAAATAGTAAAAATAAAGTTATCGAAATCTAGATTTACTAAAACACTTAATAGAATTAGAATATTTTCATTTGTTTGATCATCTTAAAATTTTCTATGAATTAATACCCAGTGTGGCAAAAAAATATTCAGCCGAAAAATCAATGAAGCTACAAAATTTTAAAGCGAGCTGATTAATGATATTCTTTTTGGTATGTATTTGGTCACTAATTACTTTAACAGCTTTTGTAATTACACGTAGAATGTGTGAAAGGGCATGGGGAATAGAATTGGGATGGAACAGGATTTACATAAAATTTCATCAAAAAACTCAATATCGATTTTTGCCAGTCCAAAGTTTAAATTCGCTTCATGGTCTTGAAAAGCATGGTATCCACCTGGAATTTTGTGACAAGATTAGTTTTAAAATTCTCTTCAAGTAGGAATAAAAATCTGCTTTATATGATGAAAAAAATATTAAATTTCATTTTTGCGATATTCTCTTGAAATTCGGTACAATGAGGTAACTACATTTCATGAGTATAACCTTAAAATATCAATGAAAAATATTCATAGGGTAATGATATATTGCTGAAATTGAATTAGTTTGGAAAAAATTAAAATATTCTATACATATGCCTACTCATTAGTATACAATTATAATAAATATTATTCTTCAGGGGGCAGAGAGGTAGGGATCACTTTTACACAGTTATTACGAAGGTACAACTGTATTATTAATAAGGCTTACTCTTTGCACACTTGTGACTCTTGTTTGAATATCTAGATCCTATAGAAATTTGAGATCTTAGATTTTATATTCGAAAATTAATTATAAAAATTAATATTATAAAAAGATGCTTACCAAAGAGCTACCAAGATTCAACTTCAAAATAATAATCTTAAATTCTAGCTTACTATTTCATTCTTAAGCGTTATATTTATCTGAAATCATATTTTCATACCTTTTGGTAGTACTAAAAACTTAATAAGTACTTGAATTAGTCGTGAAACTTACTTGAGGTGAACCATTTTCCTTATAGTTATGTTTTATGAGATAAGAAATAATTTGAAAAACGAACAATTTTTTTCTGAAGAATTTACTATCTCATTGATGATTTGACGTACAACAATATCCTCCTATTTGGAAAAAATAACACATTCCTTGGTAACTTACGCTTCTCTAAAAAACAATGTATACTTGAAATAACGCAGTTCCCTAATTATTTTTATTGAATAATTCGATTTATTTTATAAACTTACTTGACAATATTTACTCCTCCATATTTCAGATTTAACCTGATGATGAAAAATAATTATATTTTATATTAAGAGATTTGGTTTTCGTATAATCTAGATTCACCTATTCTTGAGAGATCTTGTTAATGAGGATTTAGAAAAGTTAAAACTTTTTCATAATTAATTCGAGATCTTTTAGATATTATTTCAAAAATCTGGATTCTTGAGCAAGATTAAGAATAACGATCAGTCTTCAAATGTATGCTGAATTCCCAATTTTATCTCAGTTTTTTAAAATATTTATTGATTAATTAGAAATTGTGTACATTTAAAAATATTCATCTCAAGGCTACTGAGAAATAAAGATTTCGAAAAACTTACTATATCTGGAAAAGATTTTCTTGCTTCAATGATCAAATTTTTCTAAAAGAAAATTTTTATTAGCTTCATCTAATTTATTTTAACACTTTTACTAACAACATGTTCCATCTTATCGAATGTAAGTAATTGAATTTTCCATACATTATGTTTTATCTATAATTCACCATAAAGAATTAACACTTCTTACGAAAATATAATTTTGAACCTGTTCATTAGTTTTATAACTAAAGAAATTACTTGATTTATAATATTATAACACTTAGTTTATAATTAGTTTGAAAATATTCATTTATATACATTAACAAAAGATGATTTCACCTAAACAGTTAGAGCTTCAAATTGACGTACGACACAGTTTATATTCGAATACTTTTTTTACACATTATTTTTAAAGTTTACTTACAATTTTTCTTATTAGAAGCAACTAGTAATATTATTACCAATGCTATCAGCTTACGTATAATTGAATTAAATATTTCTGTAAATTAATAATAACTATCTGTTACACACAATAAGTTTGTAAAGCTAAAAAATTTATGACTTGAATATTTTTTATTTAGTACATCATCGGTCTCTCTCTGAAAGAAAATAAATCAATCCGAAATTCACATACGAGATTTGAAAGTTCTTTCTGCCACTGAAAATATTATAGTATTACGTCTTAAATTAGCTTTTATTCTTTCGTAGTATGAAAATTATAATACCATAATTTCCTTATCACATTTAAGATTTATTATGTCAGTAAGAAAGTTGAAAGTGATCCACTCACGATTTCAATCAGTTTAGTGATCTAGATTATTAACCTAGGTATTTTGAAAATTTACACAAGTGAATATGATAATCAACATTCCTCGCTGAAAATATTAAGATAATTTTCTGCTTACACTAAATGTTTTTCCCTCGTCCTATTCATATTATAAAACAGAGAGGTTTAACAAACCCGAATCATAATTATCTTAAAAGATAAAAAATTCAATCACCATGCTTACTAATTCGTATTCGACTCCCTTAAGTATTATAGTAATATCGTTATCTTACAACATTCGGCTGGAAATAGAAATTTTTCTATGATTAAGTTAAATAAAATTTGATAAAAGTAATTGAACTGAATTCAGAATAATTTTTAATATCAATTATTGCACTTACTGGAGGAACACATTGAATATTCTCATTGCCAACATAATAGTCTATTTGTATCATCTATAAGAAAAATAAATAAAACATTAACTTTTTCAAAAACGAGTAAGTGGGTATTATACACTCTAATAAATTTTTTCGCTTACATTTCCGATATTCTTCAAAATTTGGATTCAGAAATACTAATTATTTATTTAACAATACATATGTAATCTTTGAAAACATGAATGTATTCTGAGTACTATGAATTGTTATAGATAATTGGTTACAGTTCTCTTCTAAGTCTTATCCGTTATTCAGATACGGCGAAATATAACGTATATCACTATAATACTCGTTCGTTCTGTCTTAACTTCATCATGATTTCAGAATCAAACAATATTCTTAATGAAATTCGTCAATATTATCGCTCAAAAAATATTTTATCACTGGTCTGGAGGTGTTTTCATTCCATTAGAATTATGTATCTGTGCACATGGATGAATCGTCTAATGAATCATTTCATTATATCATTATAGTGTTCAGAAAAATTCCTGAAGAAGATAGCTGATTTTTCTTGAAGTTCAAGTGTGAGTATTATATTTTAAACTTTTTTGACAGGATTCAGGAATTTTGTTGTCAAATACTTTATTAAAAACCTTACTGAGAAAATTTTAAAGATTTAAACCCTGTTTAAATTCTTGTATTTTTCAGAATTCAATGAGAAACTGATTGTGAGGATTCAGAAATTGAGTGAATATTTAGTAATAAAGCTTATATTTCGCCGGATCTCTTCAGACTATTACACCGGCTTGATATATATAGTAAAATTCAACAGAAAATTCTTTGTCATCCTCTGATTGGTTGAAATCAATATTATCCACTGATGAAGGGGAGGGATAGGATCTTGTATTTTTAAAAATTATTCGTCTACATAAAATGCTCAAATTTTGTGAAAAAATATTCATTACATTTATACAATAATGGTCAGAAATAGAATAATTTCAAAATCAGCGTGAACTTCTGTCGAATTTATACAACCTTTTCCAAACTGTTCAATGCAATATCTAACCATGAAGGGTGTAATAAACTTACTTGTCTAGAACCCTAGATAAGAGTAAACTTGGAATGAAATTTGAACGTAGGATATCATGATTATAACTGATTTATATAACAGTTGAATATTCAGTAGAAACAGATGTTTGAATTTTACAAAATTTTTATCTTTTCACAAGAAAAAATAATTTTGTGAATGAAATTCTTATTATCATATGAAATATGTATTGTTTGATATAAACTATTATTGTTAAATTTTAAAACGTACAAGTCCAGTCTTTAAAAATAAAATTAATATCTTCAAACGAAATTATAACTATCAGTCTTCGCATATATAAACATTTAAAATTTTCAACATATTTTTCTTAATATACTAAAATTCGCTCACATCATATTGATCGAAAGTATTCCCAAGAAGCTGAGGAAGTAATATATATTATATTTTTTGTTAAATCCAAGAAACACCCCAAGAAAATTTTTATCCAAGATTGACCCCAGAATTTCAATCATCACCCTAAAAGAAAAAATTTTCTAATAATGACTCCATAAATTTCCAAAGTAAAAACTTTTTATAAATAATTTCATAACACTTTTTTCAGCTCTTGATTTTTTAAGGCTTTTACATGGTTTTATACGTTTTTCATTTATTCTGCAAGCTTCAAGTTCCAACTCCTTCAGATCACAGAGTATGTGACAGGAACAAATCCTTTAAACCAATTATATTTTATCAATTTCATAAATAATCTATTTCATTACGCAGATAAAGAAAACTTCCCATGAAGTCGAAGCCGCTCTACGTCTTAAAAAGATCGACGACGACGATTTTTCAATAGACGAAATCATAAAAACCTTTGAAAAAATTTTCAAAACCTGATGTGCAATAAAAGACTACAATTTTACTCTTGCAAAAAACCTAACAATATGTCCTACGACGAGTGGACCGAAAAAATAATGGACCTCCATGAAGAGGCAAAAATTGACGATATGTCATACCAAGAAAAGATAATGTACGCAGTCGCTAACTCCTTAGAAGAGAAAGACCCGGTTCGCCTAAAACTCCTCAAGACGGTGCCCAAGTTTAAGGGAAGAGATGACGACCCCAACACCTACGAACTGGTACAACAAGCGTGGCAAGAGGAGCTCATGACAAAACAAGAAAAACAAAATGAAGAGGTGAACCTTATCGAAAGAAAAAGACAATACCCTTTCAGCAAGCCTAGGGACAGGCCCAATGGTAGATGCCGCCAGTGTGGAAAGAACCACTTCAATCGCCCCTGTCACTACGAAAACCACTTGTGTAAAAAATGCAATCGAGTAGGACACCCTGAATACAACTGTCAAGCCCGGACGAAAGCACCGGAACCTACAAGTGAGATCTTTCTTATAAGTATTGATAATGTAGATACACACATTGACCTAAAACTAAATAATAAACCAATTAATTTCCTCTATGATACGGGAGCAAAAATAACGCTAATAACATTCGATGCTTACATAAACCTACATAGGATATATATAACTACCGTTAAATGTGTAACTGCTACCGGAGAGCTCCTACCACTAGAAAGAAAAATCGAAGCCGTAGTAGAACACCTCGGAAATATTAGGTAGGGACCTCATAGACTCGTTAAACATTCTTCGTCCGGGCCAGAAATGCCCTAATTGCGAAATTAACGTAATTGACACCGAAAGATGCATCGAAAAAATAAGAACCCTAAACAATAAATCCAAGGGCTTATGTACTATTTCGGGTAGAATACGGCTAATCCCCGACGCTATTCCAGTTTTCAATCGAGCAAGATCAGTCCCATATAGCCGAGTGGAAATATTGTCACAGGAAATTGAGAGACTAGAGAGAGGGATTCATCGAGCCCATCCAATACGCCGATTGGGCCGCACCATTGGTATATATTCAAAAACCTAACGGGAAGATACGCATATGCATAGATTTGTCGAGAAAATTCAATGACCAAATTAAAGCTCACGAATACCCAGCCAAAGACGTGGAACACATACTAAGTCAATTATCAGGGGGAAAAATATTTTTCATAGTAGATCTGGCCGAAGCCTTCTTACAGATTCCCCTTGACGAAGATTCCCAAAAGATCCTCAACATAAACACACACAAGGGTCCCTTTAAATGCAAAAGACTATGGTACGGGGTGAAAACAGCACCGGCAATATGCTGATAAGGTAGTCATAGTCATACCCGGCATTCTAAGATACATGGATGACATTCTAGGATTTGCGAAAGACGATAAAGACCTAGAAATCAGACTAACGCAACTGTTCGAAAGGCTAAACGAGTACGGACTAAAAGCAAACACAGAGAAAAGTTGATTCTTCGAAAAGGAGATAAAATTTTTAGGACACATAATAAACGAAGAGGGCTGAAAACCGGATCCCAACAAAGTGGAAGTCTTCAAAAAGATGAAAGCCCCAAATAACTGCAAAGAACTTTTGTCCTTCATGGGTATGGCCACATACTACAGCCCATACATAAGCGGAATACACCAATCACCAAACAGCCTTCGAGAAAATCAAAGACCTAATTTCTGAAGATACCATGCTAGCACACTTCAATCCAAGGAAAACCTCCATAGTAGCTGCAGACGCCAGTGAAAAAGCAATCGGAGGCGTTCTCCTCCAAATGGACAGGTTAGGGAACCGAAGACCCATAATACACGTACATCATACCTTAAACACAGCCCAAAAGATATACAGCCAAAGGTCTAGCTCTAGTATTCTCAATAAACAGACTACACAAATACATCAAAGGATATCAATTCATATTACAGACAGACCACAAACCCCTTTTGAACATATTTAAACCAAAGAATGGTATTCCCATATATACATCCTGCAGACTACAGAGATGGGGTATCCATCTATCTAACTACGACTTCGAGATCGAACACATTGGAACAAACCAATTCGGTATGGCAGACTGCTTATCGCGATTAATCGGAGAATCCAAAGAACCGAACGAAGAAATTATACTGGCAGAAATAAACATAATTAACCAAACCGAAAAAGAAATCATCGAAGACACAGGTGAAGTCATTAACGCAATAGAGTTAACCTGGGAAGACATCAAGACACATACATCCTTGGACAAAACCCTAGATAAGGTCAGCCAATACATCCAAAACGGGTGGCCAAGACCAAGAAGTTTACCCGAGAAAATAAGACACTTCGAACAAAAGAAAGACGAAATAAGCTTAATAAACGACTGTCTCCTATTCAGAGAGAGGACCATAATACCAGAAACCCTCATTGGAAAAGTCCTCAAAGTGATGCACAAAGGACATCAATGTGCAGATAAAACCATTAACAGAGCGAGAAAAATAGTATATTGGAAAAGCATGGCCAGAATTTTGCTGAAAATGTGAAACATGCGTACAAGCAAGCAAACTACCACCGAAAGCTGAACCAAAACATTGGCCAGAAACAACAAGACCATGGGAAAGAATACATATTGACTTCGCTGAACCGGTTAATAAAACTTATGCATTAGTGGTGGTAGACAGCTTCAGCAAGTGGCTGGAAGTAGAGTTCACCGATCAACCCAACTCAAAATTTGTCATTAAGACCCTCGATAAGCTAAACGCTAGATTTGGACTACCGGAAACGATCGTGTCTGACAATGCGCCAAATTTCACTTCAGAAGAAATGAAGAAATGGGCAAAAGACAAAGACAAACGGTATGAACGAATTTCTAAGAGAATTCAGAGTTACTCCTAAACGTGAACTCAACGGTAAATCTCCTGCAGAAATGATGTTTAGGTTCGAACCCAGATCCGAACTCTCCCTATTGAGACCGAAAAAAGAATAACAAAACAAAAATGGGAAATACGAAGAAGGGGAAAAAATCTGGTATAAAACACCTTAAAAGATACATGGGAAAAAGGGTTAGTAGAAAAATCGATAGGAGAAATCGTCTACATAAAAGGGGAGGGAGAGAAAGAGATCATCCGACACATAAACCATACGAAAAAGAGACACACTAATAATACACACACACACACTAATAATACACACCAAAAATAATAATACACTAAGACGATCGAATAGGCAAGTAAAAACGAACCCTAAATATAGAGAACACTACACTTATGAATAAAGTAACCGATAGAAAAATGTTGAGCCCATCATAAAACCAACCTCAAAAAAAGGGGGGAGATGACAGGAAAAAATCCTGTAAACCAATTATATTTTATCAATTTTATAAATAATCTATTTCTTTACGCAGATAAACAAAACTTCCCACGAAGTTAAGATTGGACTGTTCGTTCAAACTACATTCCATTAAACATTATCATTATTTAAACATTAGTATTTAAATACACGTGCTATTTCAAGCTCCCCGACTTCTGTTTATGAGGACTTAGACAGTGATCATTCTGAGGCTAGTTATGTTAGCAGTATGATAATCTCCGAGTGAGCTGCTTTAAAGGAGATAAATTTGTATTCATTTGGGACATAATTTTTAGGAGAAACTTGTAACTTGACCCACGGCACACAGAAATATCCTTTAATTTTTGCAAAACTTCAAGAATATTGGAGCTGTTGAAATCAACAACTCTTTTTATTTCACTTTTTCGATCTTGAGAAACATAAAATAGATCTTCTTTAGGGGTAGCGAAGATTTGTAAAAACCTAGATTCGCGTAAGTTTTTTCCATCAAAGGAAGAAGTTCACTTTCAATCTTTGAATAAATGTTTAGCCGTTCTAAGAATTTTTCTGACAATAAATTCATATACGAAATTGTCATATTAAATGGATGTTTTGATCTTTTTTCCATTAGGGCCATTTTAGGGTTTAAAAAATTTTTATTTATCTATCATTGAGCCAATATAGATAAGATTTTTCTACTATACTTACAAATTCATAAAACTTTATAGAGAAAATATTTTTTTAAATTAAATATATTATTCCAATAATAAATATCTCAAAGATGCATAACGAGATTGATTGGGTGTTAAAAATTTGACAAAATGAAATAAAATTTCAATTGAAATGAAATTTATTGAAAAATTCATAAATTCTGCTTTACAATTATTATTTTCATATATAACTAGTTATCATGTACAAAAATAGTATCAATAAAGAAAAATAGAAAAAAAAATATATATACGTGTGTACAATAATAACTAAAATAGTTTGCAAAAATCTGTTATAATCTAAGTCTTATCTATGGAAAAAAAATTGTTATCAGTATTGATTCTTCAAGTATTTACCAATCACAATAAAAATATAACTTTGAGAAATTAAGATGCTTTGTCTAATTTCTTCCGAATTCTGGATTTTTCCATTTGTATTGAAAAAAGAAAAGCTACTGTCACCAATGTATATATATACAGATAATTACAATATGATCTGTAATTACTGTATATTATACAGTGTATAATCTCATTATCGAGTATTTTACTACCTTCAAGTCATTTTTTTTCAACCAGTTTATCACTATTTATTCATATTAATAATTTAATATTTTTTTAATAGGACAGAGTCCTAGCAGGCACATTTTCTAGCTATTCTCTAGCTTGAAAAACAATATTTATTTGAACTCTTTAGTTGAAAATTCAAAAGAGTAATTATGGGATCAGTGATCAATATTGATTCCACTTCCAGCTGTGATAAATTAGATCCAAGAGGTGAGCTTAGAGCTGAGATTTTACTTTTTATTTAAAAGGAGAGACATATTTTCTGATATGGGTTAACAGGCTTCAAGTGATCTAAATAAATATAGAATATGAATAAGCTGCAAAATACATAGTTGTGATTTAGTATACTTTTTTAACTCATTACTTCTAGATATATACGTTGTGACAAATTAGGATAATTTGCCGATTAAGCCTAATCTGCAAGTTTTCTTATTATTTTTGAATTACATTTTAAATTGCAGAGGACTAAATTCTTCAGAAATTTACATATTCTTGAGTTGCATCCCTTTTGACAATTGTATCTGAAAAAAACCTTGCCCTCCAGATCGTGGTTTTCGAGTGTTGACAGTTCTTATGCTTACTGCTTTTTCGGAAGTTTCATCAACAGACTCTGGAGTATACATTATTGTAACGTGTAGGAGAGGCCCCTTAGAAATCTTTTTTGATCTCAATAAATGTGAAAATACAAAATTCAAGTAATGTAATCTGATATGTATCTATATTTAAAAATATGTTACCGTAAATATTGAGACTCCCTCGTGAGTTTCGAAACTCACTAGTTTATGAATTCACGGTTTTCCTGAGTATTCGAAACTCCCCAGTGAATATTGAAACTAAACTAAATTTTCAAATATCTATCAATTTATTTTGAAATGATTTTCAAAGTTGAAAAACTTAATTTCCTCAGTGATATGAATCAAAAATATTAGTTTAATAACCTTTTATTATTTCAAGGACTACTGTTACACTTTGAGTTACAAAGTAAGCCTTGACGTTTTTATTTGCATCTATTTTTCTATTAATAGATATGTTACCGTAAATTTTGAATTCACTCCTCAATGTATATCACAGATTCAGAATTTCTTAATCTAATTGCTATTTATTCACGAAACTAGGAAAAAACTGAGAGCTTGTGTTTTATCTCACTTTCTTAAGTTGGCACTCATAATCTTCCTGAAATATATGTTATTTAGTATATTTTTAAACCCTTCATTGGTTATCTAAAAAACAGTTTTACTAAAAAAATTCAATTCACCTTATTTAATTTTGATTGATCATAAAATTTTAATACTTTTAAATAGATAAACACAGATTCCAACGAGATAATTCTTTATTTAACTGGTTATTATATTCATAGCTTGAACTAATAACGATAAGCAGTCAAATGCTAATTTCAATTTGATAATATCATATAATTGATTTTAATTTATAGTTTATCGAAATAAATATTCAACAATAAAATTAACACCGTGATTGATTCTTAAATAAAAAATCTTACTTTCAAGTTTATACTTGACTAGAGGGTGAATATAAAGCGTTCTTCAAAATTTTATTTTATCTTACAAATTTATTCGAATACTGAATTTTTGTACATTATTCATGAAAATCTTAACTTACATGTGTGGTTATGCATAATATCTCGAAATTATATAGACACTTTTTAAAATTTACTCTTAAAATTTCCTGGAAACACTAATTTACATTATTAGATAATTTTATATATTACAGTGTATTTATCATTCTATAATTTAGGTTAGAATATTCAAATTAAATAATTACTATTCGGTTTTTGGCATATTCCTAGTTGTTTAACCAATGAGGATTTTAAGCATACGATGAGCTCTCTTATAATCTAGATAGTTTTTTATTATAAACAAAATATTCTCAAACATGAAAGTTCTAAGCTGACTTTTAAACATTCTTCAGCAGTCAACTCCTGTAAATAAATATTATTAAAATCATAATATTCAAATTTTTTTACAGCACTTTAACTAGGCTGTATCATTATTTGATAAAAATATCTCTCTAGTGAAGATTGAGTAAGTGAAACATGATTTAATGATAGTTATTATAAGGAATACTCTTAATTTGATATTTGTAAATCATATGTATATTTTTATTTCACGAACCATAGTTCAATATCAAAGCATTTTGATGGATATAATAAAAAAATTTTACAAAAACAAAGATAAAGGGGGTTGGAAAAAATGGTTGAGTGCTTGTGATTCTCGATTAAGGGTCGGAGCAGGCGTAAGGTTTGTTGAGGATGCCTAATGAGGGGGAAACTATAGTATAAGTTCTCGCTTCATCTTTTGAAATTTATTGTAAGTTTCATTCAGTTAATCATTTGAGGTTTTACTGTAAGATAAAAATTTCAATTTCTTACTTCAAATATTTCTAACTGCGTTAGCTAGAATTAATGTATATTTTTATTTAAATAAAATTCATACTTCTTTCAACATTCAATTCAATTATTTTAAGCACTCACGCCGTCAAACTATATTTTAAGATTGAATATTTAACACTTATGGATAGTTTTTACTCACTCCTATTATCGATGGTTTGAACTGTTCCTTAACAGAACTAGATTTAGCTTTATGGTTAATATTTATATATATGTTGCAATCATTTTGTAGAACTCGATAGTTATATATAATCTTCGCCGATTATGTATAATAATCAAGCCTCTGATCATTATATATAATTCTTATATTGAATGAAGAAAAACTCTGACGATTATATAAAACTCTCGTCTGATAAAATAGGAGGGGTAGTAACATACATGCCAACCATAAAGAACATGGTGTACCTAATAATGGTATGAAGAACTATTGTATACTAAGTTGCCAAGGCCATGTTCCTTTCCTTCTTCGTGAGACTGATATTATCAAATAAAGAAAATTTAGGTCCCTCAATTATTCATTATGAATCCTAAAGAAAGGTTCTATCAAATTTTAGATGAAAAGAATTATGCTAAAAATTCTCAAATCTTACCTGAGCAAGAATACAACTGTTTATTAGATAAGATCAAATATGCTCATGCAGGTCAAAAACTAAAGCCTGAACACTACAGGCTTAAGAGGAAATTTAATTACCAGACAATCGATGGTGTATCTAAAATAATTTCAAACGTCGAAAATGACAATGTTATCAAATACTATGCAAAGAGAGAGGATATTTATGATATAATTTTAGAATGTCATTTAAGAATGGGACATGCAAAATCAAAAATTACTAAATCCGAAGTCGACTCTAAATACAAGAACATTTCGATGGATCAGATAAAAAATTTTATTTCTCTCTGCGATCATTGTATGAAAAATCTTCCAAAGCAAAATAAAGGTTTGGTTGTCAAACCTATTTTATCAAAAAATTTCAATTCCCGAGCTCAGATGGATCTGATTGATTACCAATCATCGCCGGACAACGAATTCAAGTTTATATTAGTGGTTCAAGATCACTTTACAAAATTTGTTAACTTGCGCCCTTTGAAATCAAAAACAGCAGCGGAAGTGAAATCTAAACTAGTGGAAATATTTTCTACATTTGGACCTCCTAAAATACTCCAATCAGACAATGGCAGAGAATTCAATAATGCCCTCATAGATTCTCTCACCAATGAATTTCCGGGATTAACTATTGTACATGGTCGTCCCAGACACAGTCAATCACAAGGTTCAGTAGAACGTGCTAACAGAGACATTGAGGATATTCTCAAGAGTTGGCTTCATGAAAATAAAACTTCTTGCTGGGCAAAGGGCGTGCTCAAAGTTCAGATGATCAAAAATAATAGATATCATCGAACAATAAAATCAACTCCTTATAAAGTATTGTTTGGAGTAGATTTTATCAACGAAAAAGATGAGTTCTCTGAGGATCATTATGTCAGTTTTGAAGACAACATGGAAATGCTCGAAGGTAATTTAATTCTTATGTAAATATTTTTTAGAATCTCAAGAATTGAATGGAACCCAAAACGATCTAAGAGAGAGAGCAAGAGAAAATCAAATTGTATGCGCAACAAAAATGTTAAAGAACAACAAATTGATTCGCGCTGAAGTTGGAGAAAATGTTCTTGTACCAATACCTGAAATCGATAGATCACGAATTGATGACAGAAACTTGCTTGGTGTCGTAACCGAAATTAAGGAAATCGGCTACTCAGTAGCTTGTGAAAACGGTAATCTTCAAGGTGTATTGGGCTTCGGACAAGTCAAACCAATAAAGGAAAAAATCTTAAATATCAAAGATAAGCCTAATGAAGTATTGAGTGTACGAACAGCAAGCTCGAAACAATCTCGTTCAGGTGGGCAAGGTTTTTTTAAGTGCAACTGTACCTCAGGTTGTAATACAAGGATGTACAAGTGTCGAAAAAACCATGTTACATGCAACTCCAAGTGCCATTCATCCTTAAGCTGCGAAAATAAATGCTGAAATTTAAGAAAATTTACACTTAATAAATTTTTAATTATTTTTATATTTTATTTTCTTTATTTGATAATATCAGTCTCACGAAGAAGGAAAGGAACATGGCCTTGGCAACTTAGTATACAATAGTTCTTCATACCATTATTAGGTACACCATGTTCTTTATGGTTGGCATGTATGTTACTACCCCTCCTATTTTATTAGGCGAGAGTTTTATATAATCGTCAGAGTTTTTCTTCATTCAATATAAGAATTATATATAATGATCAGAGGCTTGATTATTATACATAATCGGCGAAGATTATATATAACTATCGAGTTCTACAAAATGATTGCAACATATATATATCTGTATTATTCTTTCTATTGCGGTTATAATTCAAAGATATAAATTTCTTAAGAGATGCAGTTTACAAATCGAAGAGTTAACTAGTTATTGGACATACATTCATATGCTGTAACAATTAATATTTTAGCTTTTTCAAAATTTTAACAGATTTTGTTATATAAAAAAACGACTACTTACGTTGAAATTTTGCCACTATAATTGTAATGCTCCAAATAAATATTTAATTGGAAGGAGAATTTTTTATTATTTCTTTAAGTAACACTATTTTTTTATATATTATTTTTCGTAAAATATTAGAATAAAAATATTCGAATTTGATTAAAGAAATTTAACTGCTTACAAATTGATTTAAAAATTCAATCTGAATAAATAGATCATTTAAACTTATATTGTGCTATTAAACATCTGGAACGATGAGACCACTAAAGTGGAATATAGCTCAATAAATGTCTGTAATCAGCTCGAAATGAATACACGAACTTAATACCAGAAAAAAAGTTTACGTCAACTTCTCTATACTATCTCTCAATACTCTTAGCTTGAAATTACTTTACTATGATGTTTTTGAGGGAAATTATAGCATCTAAAAGAAAAAAAAATTGTGGTAGCCGTGAAAAATTGTGAGCAGAAGCACCAATAGAATTAGTAAGAAATATAAACGAATTATCGAAATTTCGTAAAATTTTTTTCAGAGTAAATTGAATAAAATTATTCAATGAAAATAACTAATTTAAAATTACATGAGTTGCTAGAAATCCTCTTCGATCTTCATTCTGCAAAGATATTAATAATTTGATAAAATCGTTAACATGAATTATTCCATACCAATGTATCATTATTTGTACACTGAAATGATTAAGTTCTGAGAAAGCATACTTTTCCAGCCTAAAAATTCAAAATCAGAATAAATTATAAGGAGTTCTTCGATTAAAAGTGTTAAATTATTCTGAATCTAACGCTTACAAATGACAAAAACTGCATTGAAAAATTTGATTGTGAAAATGATAAAAAATTTATGTAAATAAACATCAGGCTCCATTGAAAGAGAAGAAGTGACTAATGACAAAATATATAATTATCTTATAAAATCTTTTCTCAGTCTTGCTGAACCTTACTAGATTTAATTCCTATGATTTTTTGATAATTAACATTAATTTCAAGTAATAATTTTATAAAATTTTTGATTATTTTTGAATCGAGTTACTCACCCAATTAAGCCCACTAGTACTCTTAAATGATCGAAAGATTTAGTTTAGAAAATATTTCAACAGACCATATCAGATTTTATATGCAGTGGTGGCAAAAGAATACGAGTTCGCAAAAGTATTTTCATTTATCCAGGGCACATAAACATGTAGATTAGATAAAATTTTAAATTTATTTCAGATATGTGAGGTTGGGACGACCAGAGCTATCATTCAACTGACCCTACTAATAATAAAATTCTCTATATAATAAGCATCGATTTCGAAGATGAAAAATTTTAGTCAATAGAGTGTTTAGAAATACACATGAGGTTACAAATAAATATCAGGAAGATAACTAACATAATATTCTCTCTAAGAATGGCACATAATTATTGTGAGACAACCATAAGATGTGAAGAAAGCATAGTATATCCATAGAAAAATTTAAAATAAATTATCAACAGTTTCGAAGATTTCACAAAACAACTATCTAAAAATTCTATTTCTTCTATTTTTGTAGTTATATTTTTTGCTACTCTTTTGACAACGGAGCATTTCTCGTGAATTATCTTAAGTGATTGAATCTCTCTCAGAAAGCTTCTATCTGAAACGCTAATAGCTTACCGAATATATATTACCGAAATTTTCCGAATATATTTGAATCTGATTTTAACGAAAAATTCATTATGAGGATTGTAAGACAAGTGAATTGTTAGTAAAAAAGCTTCTATTTCACCAGTTCTCATCCTGATGTTATTTCTGAACTGATTATGATGGCAATCCAGAATATTGATTTCAAATTTTGTGGCAACTTCTCCAAGCATATAAATGGAGTGCTATGGGAAGTCTAATTTAATACTTTCCTTGTCCTCAAACAGAATGTTGATGCCAAACTTATCTTGGAGAAATTAAACAGAATTCATCCCAGCATGGAGTTTACAGCAGAAGAAGAAGGTTTCTTGAGTTTTTCAGATGTCCTGGTTACAAAAGTTACAAAAACGAAATAACCTAAACTAGAATCTACAAAAACAAATCTGTACCGTGTAAATGTTTACCCTTCTTAAGCTTCAGCCCTGTATGCCAAAAGAAAAGTTCACTCAGAAATAAGTTTTTGGAGATTGAAAGATCAGCATCCGAGATAAATATATCTGCAGACTGAGATGTTCTTGTAAAGCTACTAGTGGAAGACAGGTATCCAGAGGTGTTTATAAATAAGCAATCCAATTCAGAGAGGAAAGCTGAAAACGATGTTGATAAAATAATTCTGATTTATTAATAAGTTGGAACATATTCTGTGTAAAAAAAAATTTGGCAACTGAATTAGGCTATGAAGATAAGGAACGCATTAAATTGGGGAAGAAAGTTAGCCAAGGTTTCCAAAATTCTCAATAAACCAATCCATTCTTCGACCCAAGTTGCTAATAATGATCAGGCTGATGCAAATCAAAAAATGAACAAATCGAGCAAGTAGTTGAAACTATGTCTCAATGCAATCAAATCAGATCTGTCCCAGCAACAATTGCAAGTGAGAATTCGAGTGCAAGAGAGGAGATGCTGATAATCAAATCAATTTTCAACCAGTAATTAGTATAAACTGAGATGAATCAAACATTGTCGCAACAATAGGGAAGAAATTGAAACGATTCAGTGAGCATTTATCGTTTGACGAGTTTGTGAAAAAAAGATAATTTGAATTGACTAATTAGCCTCGTCAAATTTAATCCCAATGAAATTCTAACCAATCAAAAGAACTTGTACATTTTCTTTATTTCGCTATAAATATCAAGCCCTTGTGAGATCTCACACCCTATAATAGTTTTACGAGATCCAGGGAAATGTAAGCTTTATCATCAAATATTCACTTTACTTCAAATTCCTCTAGATTATTCTTGCATCATCACTAAATATTTTGAAGAAGTCCTGCACTACTTCACGCAATTTTGGTTTATATAATAATACTTTAAGATATTTTCATTTATGAATTTTGTTCAATTCTTTTGTTCAATAAACAATATTTCAGAATTTTTTTACAGATATTTAATAAAATTAATAAAAATATTTACAGTGGCATCTTTGATCTAAAATCAATCATTTATTAATGCGTAATAAAAATAGGATGAAAAATCTATCATGTAAGTTGGATTACTTTATTTAAATAAGGATCCGAATATTTGTTACTAATTTTCAATTATCAAAACTCGACGCTTCAACAAGAAATACTTACGCATTTCGGTAGTTTTTCTAAGGCTTCAAACGTATCTCTCTAGAACAAAAATGATTAAAAGAAAAAAAAATTTACTCACACCTATTTCATTTTTGAACTCAGACTGTGAAATATAACGAAGAATACCACACTTACAATAAATATTTTTTCAAGCTCATTTGGTTATATCTCCAAAAATTCTAATTACTTGTAATATTGCTAGTAGATTCTAGGAGTAGATAGGGTGAACGAATTGATAAAAATTTACTTGAATAAACAATTCCCATGACTTGAGAACCAATTACTGTATTAATTTTTTCCTCACATAAATTTCATTCGTTACAATAACCATTTGCAATTTTTTCTAAAAATAATCACAATTAGTTTTCTATATTGAGAAGGATATTTTCAAGCAAAATCTTTATAACTGAAGTACTGTAGTACCTTGATAATAATTGTGAAATAATAACCTTTCTTGAAGCATAACATATTTTAAAATTATATATTTGGTTAATTTATGTAAATTTGTAGGTAAAACCTATACATACATATGATGCTAAATATGTTTTCAGAGATACATTTGCTTTTGTAGATAAAATTATGTATTTAAATATTGGTTTAAATGAATATTCATTTTAATGAAACCTAACGTATCAGTAGATGATTTTTTCTCCAAGATGAATTCGTTTCATCCGAATATAGTTTTTAATATAGAAAGAGAATCTAATGGTATTTTGAGTTTCTTAGATGTCAAACTGACTAGAAGTGAAGATGGAAATATTTATAAGAGGAGGACTATCGGGAAGACACCGGGAAGTATCTACATTATGCCAGTTTCAGTCCTATTTCTCATAAAGTTGGCTTAGTAATTGATCTAAGTAAGAGGATCAAGCCCTGAGGAATAGACTAACGAAATAGCGAACTTGAAGTAAAGTTTGTAGGAGAATGGTTATCCCAGTAAATTTGTTGACAAATTCATGGATGTATCTATGGATATAAATAATGTTGTCAAAACTGACGAATTGGAGGAAACAACTATTTTTATGAAGCTCAACTTCAAAGGTGATGGGTTCAGTAATAACATGATGATGATCTCATCAATCAACATTATAATAACATAAAATTGAAAATTGTATTTAAAACTCAGAGATTATATAGTTTGATTCATAAGCAAAAACTCTATTAGTTTACAAATTCCAATGTGATTGTGGAGCCTCATATATAGGTAGAACGATTAGGAAATTATCTAAACGAGCGGAGGATCATCTGAAGAAGGATACTGCGGTTAAAATGTATCTTAGACAAGAAGATCATACAGCTTCAATTTCTAATTTTTCCTTCTTATACAAAAACCCTAATGACGACAACATAGATGTATTGGTGAAAGAAAAATTTCTCATTAACCTATATAAACCTAATCTCTGTGTTAAGAATTATTCATATAATCTTCAACTACCTTGGGCAATGTGAGGTTTTTTCACTTTTCTCTTCGCTGTTGCTATTTATTGAAGAGTTTTGGTGTTTTCAGCTTGCAAGTTATGATATATGAAATAGATAATATCAATAGAAGCATCACTCACTATCAAATGCATAATGTAAGCCTTAGAAGGATATTGAATATCATAAATATGGTAAGATACCCCATTATTTTTTATAATTATACTGTATATACTTATAATTTATTTCTCCACTTACAAGAAAATCATTCATACTCTGAAGATAAATAAATAATTATTTATTATTAAAATAATACTAAAAGCATTTCTCTTACACATTGAGCATTTTGCCACTGCCAATAATAACAAAAATAATAGCAAATTTACCATGGAAAATCTTTCTTCAAGCTAAAAAAATAAGTAGAAAATCCTCTCTTACCATTAGGAAAATTTCTTTGAAATTCATATATTTATCTATTCTCTGAAAAGGTTTTAATTTTACAAGTTTTAGTCAAGTAATTTTTCGTAGTTCATTTACTTCATCTGATGGGTTCTATTTCAAAATAATTTTAAAGAATTTTCCTACTGGTTTTCTTGAAAACTAATTTTAAATCATCTTAGAACATGAAAATATCTTACAAGGAAATGTTCAGCATCCTAGAAACTTTGTTATCTAAGTAACATGCAACAAACTGTTTGAACCTGTAATTAGGCGATAGTTCCGATGAACAAACTCCTAGATCAATTTTTTTCTATTTTAGATTATTCTAGATGCTTCACATACATTTCCAAGATAATATTGTCCATTCTTAAGTTTGAAGATGCCGTTTGTTAAATACTTACACAAATTGGAGAAAAACAGTTCTAAAGCAAGAAATATGAATCATTTAAAATAAACAGGAAAGTTCGGCATAATTATCTAGCATTACTACAGGATTTTATCATTAAAAAGAGAGGAGATTTTTAAAATGTGCTTTCACTCACGTTTTTGAATTCCTTTAGTTGAATTCTAGTCAATATTAGTTCATTGAACTTTATTAAGAAGAAATTCTTGAATTCTCAAGAACAGGAGGTGACATTACAAAATGTGAAATATGTCCAAGTCTTAATAAAAAGACACGTTTTTATTGAATAAATTTTCTCATTTTGAATTTCAAAATGTATTTTTTGAATTGGATTTTTCTTGTTTATAACATGCGTTAAAAGTATATCATATACCATTAATAATAAATCTGCATATACCAACATACATAAAACTCTAGGTAATTACATTATGCCTTTTGTACACAAGCATATATTCTCATTTTGAATCTACGCGTATCTTATTTTATATTTAGTAAGGTCTTATTTTCGTCTGTAAGAGATATAGACTTTTTTTCAGTAAATGAGGTATAAAAATCTAAAACTCACAAAACCATAGTCCATGAATAGGACAAATATCTTGATATCATGCATTAGAAATGAATTTTGACTTCTTACGGTTGAGACCTATGAATTGAAATATATTATTATTTTAAAAATAGCATTTAACTTCATGTATACAATTATTTTTTTATTGCAAATTCATTACAACATTTGCACATTTATTGAACTATTCAATGAGAAATTCATTAGATGACTAGTTGTTATATAGCTATTATTTCACCGGATCTCGTCAGACTTTTATACCGGCTTGATATTTATACAGAAAATTAGTACATTTGGGGACTTCTCTGATTGGTTAATCAGGTTCACCTTTTAAATTGATGTTGACGAGGAGAGGTAGGGACTGCAATCATCGTTTTGTAAGGAAAGAGTCTATGTGTAACTCCCATCTTTTCCTTGAAACTGATAATTACTGGTTGAGAAATTTGATTATCAACAATAGTTGATTTCTCTGATGGTTCATTTTTATCAACTATAACTGTTTCTGGGGATGGCATCTGAAGTTGATTACCTAAAGACGTAGTTTCAACTACTTGCTCATTCGTTTCATAATTTGGTTCAACAATTTGGTTCGTACATTTCTCAAATCAAAATTCTGAAATGAAACAAAAGGTCAATGAAATGAATTTAATTTCTGGAAGATTTTCTTACGGAATCCTCTTGCTAAACAATAAGCTCATGATACGAAATATAATTAACAAACCATAATTCTTGAAATAATCTGTTTTCATTAGTTTAAAGAAAAAACGAACAGATTGAGCAATTAGGCATTCCTGATATATTATTTTTTTCAGAGAACATACCAATCTGAGACGATGAAATGTCTAAAATATTCCATTGCATGAATATTAAAATTACATAGACAGCTTTGGATGCCTGAGAATGAAATTCATGATAAATTTCCTACAAGTTTCTCAATAATGATTCCCTGAAAGAATTTTCAAACATGAGATAAATTCTGCTCTCACCAAACATATTATTAGTAATTCCTTTATTTGAATTATATTTTAAAATAACATACCAAAGCATAGGATTCCTTAAATATAGAAGTGTCATCCCATTGCACTGGAGGGATTACATTTTTTGGGAAAACCATAATAAAAGTTCATGCTAAAACTTCTAGATTTCATTATTCAGCTCATCTTCATCAAAATAACAAATTTAAACATTCCATTCTAGTTGATAATGTATAGAAAACTTACGCTTTTAATTGACTTAAGCTTTTTCAATTATTTTTTTTTATTATTCTTACCAAATTCGAAGAGGCCGTTAACTGTTCAATTAATTGAATTCAAATAAAACAAACTTTTTCTAGTGCTTTATTTTTTTCATCTTCCTGTAAAGAACACTTAATGAGCCTGAGGATGAAAAGAATCATACTAATTCTATAGTTTAAGTATTTTTTGAACCATGTTTATGTTCGAATTTGGCTTACAGGAATTGCCTCCTTGATTTCATTTAGTGTAATATTTTGAGCATCAAAAAGTCGTAAAAGTCATATTTAAAAAGAAAATAAGTGCCTTGTATAAGCGCCTATAAATGAATTTTAGGGTCATATTTTTGATGCTATAGTAATAATATAATAAAATTTCAGAAAAGTGTATTTGAATAATCTTAATTAACCCTCGCATTGGAAATAAAATTACTCACAAGTATCATAAGCATGGGTCATTTAGACCAAGTCGTTAGAATATAAGCAAAATAATTATTATAATTGACAATTATCACATATAAAATTAGAATGTACTTTACATATGTTTTTTCACATTTATAGCACGTTGTTTTAGTTTTTCTATCCTTCACCCATGTACAGATATAACAATGGTCTCTTTTATTTGGCGCAATCTTGGCTATTTTTCTGGGCGGTTCTTCAGGTTCAGGATCGTTATTGACCTGCATCATTTGTTGACTCAATAATTTCAAGTATTTACGTCGTGAATACTTCTGTGTTTGTAAAAATTCGGGCCATTTCAAACAGTACAGTACATAAGCATTGTAAGCAGCTACATCGATGAGATTTTCAAATATTGTCAGGGGCCAACGTCGGGTTGACCTTCTACATGAATAGTTTCCCACAAGTTGGTCCAATGTATCGACTCCTCCTTTAGTTTTGTTGTAATATTCAATAACTTCAGGTTTAGATCCAACAGTTTCTTGAGTTTGATGAAGTGTTGACAACAAAACAACAGGGCGATTTTTCTTTTGACCGTATTTGAGAAGAAGAATTTCTTCACTGAAAAGATATTCAATTTGGCCTTCAGAAATTTTTGTGTCTTGGAAGGAAGGTGGTAGAAAGGTTCGATTCTTACGGCATGTTCCAATAATAGCTGTCTTCTTCATTGATAAATATTTGGCTAAGTCATAGGTGGTAAAGAAATTGTCACAAGTCACAGTTCTACCAGCTCTTGTGAAAGGCTCCATAAGCTGTTTTACTACTCTTTGTCCTTGGTTCTTTTCAGGCTGCGTACCTTCTTTACCAATATAAATTTCAGCATTACAAAGATAGGAATTTTTCGCGTCACATGCAGCCCATATTTTGATGCCGTATTTGCCTGGCTTTGAAGGAATGTACATCTTGAAGGGACAACGTCCTCTGAAGCTCACTAGCTGCTCATCAACTGTCATTTGCTCTGAAGGTTGATATGCTTCGCGACAGTTTTTCACAAATTTATTGAAGACCAAACGTATTGGCTGTAGCTTATCTCTATCATGGGTCGCCAGTCTCGTAGTTTTATCATCGAAACGTATAAATTGTTTGATGACACAAAATCGAGAGTACGTCATACAACTTTGAAACAAGTTATTACTCCATAATTCTTGAAGTTCCATGTTTTTTTGCTTTGAAACTCCAAAAAAAAGAAGTATCCCTATCCATTTACGTATTTCATCTGTATTGATTTTAGAACTAGCAGAATTCATATGCTCCATGTACTTGTTGGAGTAACGAGTTATATCGCCAATCATGTCGTGATCAAGAAAAAGACTGAAAAAATCCTCATAGTCTACTGCTCTTCTTGAAACTTTAGTCAGTCCTGGAGTCTGAGTGAAAATGTTTCTTGCTGGTGTCCTAGTCAAATTTTGTCTTTGACTTCGATATTCAATTGTACCACAGCGAGATA
Source organism: Gyrodactylus bullatarudis (assembly GCA_012064415.1). Taxonomy (NCBI): domain Eukaryota; kingdom Metazoa; phylum Platyhelminthes; class Monogenea; order Gyrodactylidea; family Gyrodactylidae; genus Gyrodactylus; species Gyrodactylus bullatarudis. Next base: position 67,402 of record SSNU01000127.1, read on the forward strand.
TATTCATTGAATTTGTTGGTTGATCTGTTTCTGTGAATTCTTCTTCTTCGTTATCAACCAAAATATCGTCCTCAATTTCACTACTAGTACTATCATTGTCAGGATTGAACGGAGCTAACTCTTGGTTTATTGCGTCTTGAAACAAGTCCATCTTTTCATGAAAGCAATGAAATAATGAAAACAAGATAAAACATCTCAACTTCATGTCATAAAGCTAAAATTGATTGGTCAATTTCACGAAAAAGGCCTTAAAATCAGGCTGGGTTTTCCAGACCCAGCCTTGTGGTACTTGTTTGGCATATTTCCCAAGCTTCTGGTTGAAAGTGGATTGTTCTCTCGAGTAAAAATGAATTGGGATTGCATTTATGAGAAATGGAATGAGGATTAGACGAAAAAAATTCCCAATTACCTCTTAGCTTAAGGAAGTTATGAGCTTTTAATATTTTACTGGGTCTGATAGACCCACACTTCCAATGCGAGGGTTAATATTTGGAATATAAATTTCATTTTACATCTGATGGCATCCCCGAAGAAAAGAAATTATCATAAAATGAATTCTCTCAAAAAATATAATATTATGATTCTTTTTTTTGATATATCTTACATCTGAATACTTGATGATATTTGATTAATTTTTTAAATTTCTTCTATGAATATATGATACATAATATTGAGTACTATCGTGTCATTATATTCATGAATTGAATGGATTGTTCCAAAAAATGTTTAAAACACATAACTAGAAAAATTATATTTTGGAATAGATGAGATCTTAACGAATATTATATACTTTTTATCTGGATAGATAATTATCTTACTTCGATAAGGAATTTTTGTTCCTGAAATAGTTAGAATAAACATAGAATTCGAAATTTTATCTAATAGATTTAGTTATAAAAATACAAAGGAATTAGTTTAATCTCTAGATAGATAGTCGTTAAAATGGTAGCATACAGAAAAAAATTATATTTGTGGAGAAGTTGCTTTTATTAGTTGAACTCTAGAAAATATTTATTGGTCGAATTAAAAATGTGAAACACTCTCATTTAATTTTTCTTCAGATAACGGCTTGCTGGAGTCTACACTTATAAGGAAGATCGGAGAACGAACGAATAATAAGTGATAAACGTTTTATTTTGCCGTGTCTCTTTAGACTTTGATTACTATTACATTGCAAATTTTTCTGCTCACCCATTGGATAAAAACGAACTTAGGGAGAGGGGTATTCATTTTTCCAGGCTGCTTCATTTTTGTCGCTTTAGGGTTCCATCCATTAGTAACTGACCGTTGTGTCTTCTTCTTTTACGTTTAATTGATGGATTCTTCTTCATCTCATTATTTGTACTAATTGTAAATTGGCTCATAATTTGAATATTTAATTATTTATTATTATTGAGTTCTTTTTTATCCAATGGAAGAGCAGAAAAAATTGCAATGTAATAGTATATAATCAAAGCCCGGGATAAAATCTAAAGAGACACGGCGAAATAAAACGCTTATCACTTATTATTCGTTCGTTCCTATCTTCCTTATGAGTGTAGACTCCAGTAATAATATACTTGATGATGTTCGGCAACATTATCGTTCCAATATAAAATTTTCTGAATGAATATTTGAATGAACATTTTTGCTATCGCCACCAACTCTGTTTAAGTTGAAAACGAGCCAATATTAAAAATATGTGGGTCTTGTTCTTCAACAGGACAGTGTTCCATCCCATGTATCAAAAGAGACAATTGAATGACCGAATAAAAATGATAGGCAACCTCTGAGTCAAACTGTTAGCCAAAAAACTTGTAGGACTTTTTTCTCAGAATTTGTAGGCGATTATGAGACATTTTTAAAGTGATTGATTCACTTAATTATGGACTTCTTCAAAAAATTCAGATTCGACTAAATGATTGACCATTTATGAAAATTTATAAGTTATCAAATAGTGTTCGTTGGAAGGGTAGAACAAATAAAGAGAGAATGTTTCACATATCGATTCGACCACTATACTCTATTTAGCTTTTTACTCTGAATAATTTTAAAACTCACCAGATCGGGTGCTCTCATCTAAAGTTTATACTAATTCACATTCAATGAACTCACTAATAAAATTTCGTGCTTAAAATTTTAAAATTATTTATTATCTTGATTTCACCGGGGGAAAATACTCCACGGAAACATGGAAAATAGGAATTTTGGAATTTTATTCGGATTAAAGCAATCAAATGTTTTCAAAATAAGTTTTTTAAAAATGATCGAATGATATTTACAATGTTTGACAACTCACTTCAGTCTAATTTTAGTCGAGATTAAAAAATTTCCAAAAAATATTTAGTTATCACTCTAAGCATATGTTCACGAATCTGGTTTGCTTCAGTTTATTTATGTTTTAATATCTTACGTATGGTTTCAATTCTCCCTTGATAATTTTTTTAAATATTAGCTTTCAATATTTTAACATAAACAGAAACCTTACTCAAAAAAATATATAGTAAACTTACTGAAATTTTTTCCAGTTTAACTTTCTGAATTAGAATAAATACATTTGAAAAAAATAGATAAACGAGATTGAGAGAAGTTTGACGAAACGTTTAGTTTATTAGGACTTAAAATTGTTAGAGTTGGTTACGAATGCTTCAACACAACCTACTCCTTCCTGATAGAAACGAAGAGAAAAGTGTTCTGAGAAATTCGAGACGATTTTCAGACAAGATTTATTCAGAAGCATTACAAGGAATAGTTAAAAATACAGAAGCAATTAACAAATTAAGAATAGAAATGATTTTAATTTGGTTCAGAGCATCAAATTGAAACAATAGTAAGGCCCAAATCAATATACTAAAATAGTATATAAATATTAACCGTAAATCAATGAACTATTCGCTTTCGTTCTTCAACTTTCCTTGTGAGTTTAAAAACCAACAATGATATTAAACCTACTAACAGAGTGTAGTCACTGGTAATTGCTATATCCATATGTAATCTAACTTGATGGAGATTGTCTTCTCACACTTAGATGTTTGAATTCAGATAAGCAAGAGTCAATTCCATAAGAGAGTAAAATAATATCTGTATACCATAGCCAAGATTCTAACACGGGTCTTCAACATTGTGGGGCAACGCTTCTAACCACTAGGCCAGAACCTAATTTAATTACCAGTAACCACTCTTTGCTAGAAGGTTTTTTTTCTAAAAGCACTGTAATATCTACATTTTTATTTCAAAACAACCAGTGTCTAGGTGGTGTGAAAACTATGTGAGTTTTGAGTGATGAGAGATGAACAGGGGTTCTTGCCTCCCAACGTTGAAAACCCGGGTTAAAATCTCAACATCTTATTCAAAACAACAATGATATTCTAAATTTAGTTCCACCCAAATGACACAAAATCAGAAGAAGTCCCTTGATCAGGAACCCATTTGCAGCTCCACCCAAAAAGCTGAGACCAAAGTTTTTGAACCAAATTTTGAAACGAATGAGCAAGTAGTTGAAACTACGTCTTTAGGTAATCAACTTCAGATTTCATCCCTAGAAACAGTTATAGTTGATAAAAATGCACCATCAGAGAAATCAACAATAGTTGATAATAGACCTGTCCGATTTTCGATATTCGATATTTCTCGATATGAAAATATATCGAATCATATCGAGACTCAATATTTTTTCGAGTGAATATAGAACCTTGTCAATATACCGATAGAGATATTGAATTCCCTCAATATCATCTCGATATTAGGGACAGAGAAATAATACCCCCTCCCCCCTTAGTAAAGATTTCACACGTTTTTGTGTCTTTATAAATTACTCATTATATTTAGTGATCTTATACTCAAACGATTCCAAGTTATAGCTCAATTCTCATGATAAAGAGTTTAAAGGAGAAATGAATTATTGAGATTTTAAAATATATATTCATTTGATAGTTTTAAAAATTTATTATTTTCTCAATCTTATAAGAGTTTGGTGATTTTTTTACCATGTAATCGTTCTTCGAGACACACTGAATACTTTCGGATGCAACTATTGTAGGAATTATTCCGTTTAAATACTAAATAATAAATATCAGCCTTCTAGGATACGTTTTTTTATAATGTAGATTTGGATCATCTACCGTTGAGAAGGATGAGTTAAAACTTTCAACTTGAATCAAAAAACAAGACTTGATTTAGGTAAGAAAATTTGGTCCGAAATTTTACACTAATTTGGATGAGGCGAAGGACTTATTTAACTTGGCCAACCTGTTCTCGTCAATAATAGTCCAGCACGGCTCATTTTTATGATTGTTAAGATTAAATTTTCATCGAAACTCAATGTCTTCAAAGTCAAAAAGAACTGCGTGTTTGACTAAAAAAGACATCACATTTCTACTGATGGATCCATCTCTGACAATCTATACCCAAAAAACATTACTGTTGAAGGATTACTCGAACTAATGGAAGATCTCACTTACGAAGTGAACATACTCAAACAGATCAATGCTCGCATTACAGACGAAAACACTTCAATGAAAACAGAAATAAACAAATAAAATTTATTAAAACTTAGGTCAATATTAGGATTCTCAGCCATGGTCATCCAAACGTTTCGACGGTGATTGTCTTCACACGCCTTCTTCAGTGGTACGACAAGTTAATCAAAAACAAAATACTATTTATATACTTTCATTGGACAAAATCGATAGGTATGAGATCATGAAAGTATATAAATAGTATTTTGTTTTTGATTAACTTGTCGTACCACTGAAGAAGGCGTGTGAAGACAATCACCGTCGAAACGTTTGGATGACCATGGCTGAGAATTCTAATATTGACCTAAGTTTTAATAAATTTTATTATAAAACTAATTTTAGATCATTTTTCACTGATTCAGAAATAAACAAACTCAAGCAACAAATGAATATTTGTGATTCCTTTTATAGTTTTCCCTTTGCTAATAAACAAGAAATCTCCAAATATTCGCTAAATGATCGTGAAATAGTTGATCAAAAAATAAATTCTATGGTCAATGAGATTAATCAACGGACTGAAAAATCAAAAAACCTCATTATCTATAACCTGCCTGAAACCGAAAATGATATTCCTAATGTTCATGGTTACTTAGATAAACTTGAAAATAAAATTGAGAATATCATAAAAATAACTCGAATTGGCAAACAAATTCCAGGTAAATGCAGACCAATAAAAATACTTACTAACTCTGAAATTTATAGAAATTTTTTTATTCTAAACAAAAACTCATTCCAATGCTCAAAATAAGAACCTCTAGAGATAAAACTATTCTTCAGCAAACAATAGCTACCTCTGAATATATTGCTAAAAAGAATAGTTTAAATCACTATGCCCAAATCGGTTTTTTGCATCTCGGTTATATACCTAAACCATGATTTTTCTCAACCAATGAGAGTACAGGGAACATTCAGCCAATGAAATTCAAGCACATTGAATTTTAGATTTTTAAGTAGGTTTCCTGTTGTGTTTCACATAAATAGCCTTAAATAATATTTTTTCGAAAATATTTTTATGTAAACGATTCAGTTATATAAAGATCTATCGTTTGGTATGCTTTTCAGAATTCTAGCTTCAGAAATAAGAAAGTTAAGAAAATCCACGTTTTTAACTATAAAATTAGTACAATTAAATGCAGAATTAAAAGTTTAGCCCTTTCCTAGAATTTCATAATGAAATATTATTCCAGGTCAAAACTAGACTGTTTTAAAGTTGGATGCGTCCAAAATTAGAAATACGACTTTTCTCAATATTGATTAGAAATTTAAATTATATTACTGCGAGTACAAGTAACTAGAACTGGAACTATAAATAATACTCCTTCTTTCTTTTTATCTAAAAATACTAATATTTCTCTTTTTCTACAAAATATAAGATCCTTATTTTCTGTCTATTTTCTTCTAAAAGCCTTTACATCAGACACTCAATATGATTTATACTGTTTTACTGAGACATGGCTGCACGACTCTCACTCCGATAATAGTCTCTACTTTGATGGTTATGTTTTTATAAGATCTGACAGAGTTGGTGATAAACATGGAGGAGTTTTATTATTTTTTAAAGATACTTTCAACCTAACATCATCCTATACCACTTCAATTAACAAAAATGAGCTACTAAACTGTGTTATTAAACTGTCTGACACAAAAATAGTAAATATAATCCTAGTTTACAGAAGACATATTAATACAACCACTGACGACTTCATCCTAATGAGTCATATTGATTATATAATTGATAGATATATGGAGACTGAACTTATCATACTTGGTGATCTCAATCTTCCACATGAAGACTGAAATCATCCAAAGACTCATTTAGAATTATCCCAAATAATCAATATACCCACTAGACAAAACAACATCCTTGACTGTGTATTAATTGAAACAAATAATTGCTTATTTGAATTTGATATTCAAAATATTTTCCCAAGTAAAGATCACTTAGGAGTTTTTGCCAAACTAACTTTGAAAATAAAACAGACACGAACAAATACTTTGAATTTACTGATTTTAACATATTAAAAGCTGTCACGAATTTTAATGAAAATCTACTTAATATTAATAATTTTCTTGAGCAATATTCAAGAATATACTCACTATCTACAATTAAGAAAGAAAGAGTTAATCTTGATAGCCTAGTATACAAGAAAAACATCTCTCTCAAAAATAAACTCAATAAATGCTTATCAATGCCTCTATCTGTTGAGATGATAGAAAATTCACAAAGACAGATCAAGAACCTTTACAATCTTGAATACGATAGAATTGAAAAAAAATTAAGAGACCATATTAGGATAAAAACCAAACAAGGATATTTCTATCTTAATAAATATTTTAAATTCTCTCATAAAAAAATGTTACCCACAATAACAAAAATAATTTGACTTGTGAAGCCTTACAAAATATCTTCATGTCAACTTTCAACAATTCTGCTCTAATAAACACCCAAGAATTCATCCATTGTGATTCATGCTCTAAATATCATAATAATACCTTTATGCGTTTTTCTGAGTTTAACAAATTATTAAGAAAACTCAGAAATAAAAACACTAAAGATTCTTATAAGATTAGTGTCAATATAATTATAAGTAGTCATGTAAATTAGTCACGCTTATTTTTTAATAATATTATTCCTGATTATATGTTACTCGCTAAAGTTATCCCTATTCCTAACCCCACTAGTAATATTTTTACAAAACACCCTCATGAAAATTATTGACTCAATTCTTTTCATCAAAATTCTTGGGATAATTGACATAGAAAAAATAGATCCTGATCAACATGGATTCTGTAAAGGCAAATCCTGTGAGACCAATATTTTTAATTTCTTGAACTATGTATCGTTTCTTAACAAGGATAAAAAGAAATCTATCGTAATTTATATTGACTTGTCTAAGGCCTTTGACAAAATCTATATTCACAAAATTATAGAAATCTGTCATCACCACGGAGTATGTTCACATCTCCTAGAAATGCTAAAAATATATCTAACGGAACGTAAACAATATGTTTCCTTCGAAAATAAAGACTCATTACCTCAGGTGTACCACAAGGCTCCAAAGTAGGTCCTCTACTATTCAATATTGTTTTTTCTCAAATAAATGTCACTGGAGCTAAGATCTTCAAATATGCTGATGATATGAAGATTGTCTATAGTTTTGATGACTTTATCGACATTGATTTCACTAACACGTCTCTGAAAATTCTTTCAAATGATTTAAAAGCCTTAGGCTTAAGCATCAATGAAAGTAAAACTTTCTTCATTACACCTTTTACAACAATCCCTTTACAAAGAAATTTACTTGTGAATGAAAAAAAATCGATCCCAAATTCACAATTCGTGACTTGGGAGTTAAATATAATAACTTTTTTGACTTTACAGAACATTATAAAGATATCCATAGATCTTTCATATCAAGATGCATGTAGATTCATAAATGCATAAAAAACCATTTCATGAAAGTTTTTCTCTTCAAAATGATGGCACGATCCGTTGTTGAATTTTGTGCAGGATGCTGGAATCCTGTGAAGCCCGAATGGTCTATGAAGCTTCAAAAAGTTGCCAAAATTTTCCGACGTAAACTGTCTGAACCATACAGGAAAAAACTCAGTCTACCTTCTGAATCAATAATGGTTCGAAGAGATATCAAAAGCATTCTACTCATCAAAAAGTGCCTCACTCCTCAAAGTCTTCCTGGACTCCGTGATCGATACAGAATACAAGGAGAAATCTGGCAATCTTCACGAGAAGCAAAAAATTATTTGAAAAGTTACCAAATATCATAAAAAGATTGAGTTTATTTGAATTCAAGAAAGAAATTAACTCGAGATTCATTAACTAAAACCAAAAAAAATGTATTACTTATTTCCTTAACTATGAAAGATGTATATATATCTAGAAGTAATGAGTTAAACAAGTATATTAAATCACAATTTAACTATGTCTTTTGAAATTTTGAGACTTTACTAACTTGTTCATATTCTATATTTATCTAGATCACTTAAAGCCTGTTAATCCATATAAGAAAATATGTCTCCTTTTTAAAAAAAAAATAAAATCTCAAGTCTAAGCTCACCTGTTGGATCTAATTCATCACAGCAGGAAGTGTAATCAATAGTGATCACTGATCACACAATTGCTCTTTTGAATTTCAACAAAAGATTTTACCGAATAAATATTGTATTCTAAGCTAAAAATAGCCAGAAACTGTATCCCTGCTAGGACTTGGTCCTTTAAAAAAAATTAAATATGAATGAATAGTGATCAACTGGTTGAAAAAATGACTTGAAGATAGTAGAATACTCTATAATGAGATTATAATCATCTGAATATGCAACATTGGTGACAGAAGCTTTTCTTTTTTTTAATAATGGAAAAATCTAGAATTCTGAAGAAATTAGAAAAAGAACCTTAATTTCCCAAAGAAATAATTCTATTGTGATTGAAAAATACTTGAAGAATCAATACTGATAACTATTTATATAGTTTCATAGATAAGATTTAGTGTATAACAAATATATAACAAACTATTTCAATTATTATTGTACACACATGAAAATATTTTTCTTCTTTTTTCTATTTTCCTTTAACTTATTATTATTATTTTTGTACATGATAACTATTTTTATATGAAAATGATGAATGTAAAGCAGAACTTATGAATTGTTCAATAAATTTAATTTCATTTCATTGTTCTTGAGATGAGAAACCTTATTAGTTTAGCTTCTTTAATAACCGTATCAAATCCTATTAGGGCGCAAAATAGTAATCACTGATAAGGAATTTCAGTAAAGTAATAATTTATAGGACTTCATTATTTTCCTTTAGACTTATGTTTTGACAGCAAACAGTTTGAATTCAACAATATTGAATTTTAAATACGATTAAACATCAAATGAGTAAGATGGAACAGAGAAACTAGGAACTTTATTCTGATTGGCTAATGTAACTACACGCTAAATGCTTAGGGTCCGGACCCCGTGATATTTATAATAAAGGGGGAGGGTACAGATACACATTTTCGGTATTACAATGGATGACTCATCGATGATAAAATTTTAATGGGAATGAAATTCATAAATTTTTCTGTTTTCTATCCCTTTTTTCTCTCGATACCATTCGATATATTATCGAGATATGTCGATATCATACACATAAATATATCGAGTCTATATTGACACTCGATATTCTTCGATATTATTGACACCATATCGTATCGAGTAGGGATGGACAGGTCTAGTTGATAATCAAATCATTTCTCAACCAGCAATTATCAGTTTCAAGCTATTCAATGAAAAGCCTGCAATTAGAAAAAAGGGAACGAAAATGAAAAGATGCAGTGGGCAGTTAAAAATAGACTCTTTCCTTGCCAAACGATAATTATAATTATAATTTCAGTCCCTACCTCTCCTCGTCAACATCAATTCAAAAGGTGAACCTGATTAACCAATCAGAGGATTCCAAAAATGTACTAATTTTCTGTATAAATATCAAGCCGGTATAAGAGTCTGATGAGATCCGGTGAAATAAAAGCTTTATTACTACTATTATTCTAATCCTCTTAATGAATTCCTCATTAACTAGTTCAATAAATGATATTCTTGGTGAAGTTCGACAATGTACCCATTTGATAAATATTAGAAAAAACTTGAAAATTCTATTGTAAATAACTCTCAGTATCCAGTATTATTATTAGCCAGGAGTGATATGAAAATAGTGAGAGGTACTTACTTGAGGTAAATTTCCGATGTCTTCCATAATGCTATACAAAAGACTCTCCTCCTAAAATTGATTAAAATTCAATTTTATTAAACAATTTTAATAAACATTTAATTCGTATAGCAATAGAGTGGCCTCACTATTGAGCAGTTCTCTGTCTGAACAATCAAATTTAATTCTAAAATAATTATGAAAAAATAAGATTATAATTAAAATAATTAACAAGCTCTCATGATAATAAATTTCTTCTAATCTTATTTTGAAGAAATCAACTTACGAGGTTTTTATAAAGATGCTATTCATGAAAGTTACTAATCGAGAATTATTCAATTTACATAGTTTACGAATATCGTTGCCTAGCAAAATTAAAAATATCAATTTTTCTTACAGTGTAGAACATTTCAACGCTCTGTATGATGAAATATTTTCTTCCAAATCATAAACTGACGAATTCATCCTAGAATATTTCTTTAAACACAAAATTAAAAAACAAACTTTTTCTATACGATTCTGACATTTTAGATTATCTTAAAAATTCCTTACTTTATAATAAGATGTCAAGTATTCATTATCCTATTCACGTTAATAATACTTCATAATTTCATACTTACATATTCAAGCTATTAATTTTTTTGAGTATACCGATAAAAATTCGAATGCTATTCCATCTGACTTTGAATCAATATATAATTTTAAGTAGATTTAAATTACCATATCTCCTTTATCCAGCTATAAAGAATGAAAATAATCTTTAATGTTGAATTTTATGTATTTAAGATTCGATACTTTAATTTTGCCCTAACCATCCCTCAAATTTGGGTTATACCTAAATCATGCATTTTTAACCAATGCGATGGTAAGAGACGATGAACCAATGAAATCATAGTCTTCAGTATTTTTGATTTTTTGCAATAACGAAGAAAAATTGATCTATAGTAAATCCATTTGAATATTTTAGTTTTTAGAATTCGTTTGAAATAAGTGATAAATGAATATTGAAATGGGAGTTTTTTTATTCTAACCTAATAATTTATTTTAAAACTCAATAGATAAAACATATCATATAGAGATATTACTTTATATATGATAAAGTTAATATATCAATAAAGGGCATCTTAAGATTGATATCATATAAAGATTTTACTCTCTGGTACAACTTGGTCATCAAAACATATTAAAAGACTTATTTATTTGCATATTCATACTATTTTTAGAAAATTGGCGAAAATCTCATGCGAAAATTTTATAAACTCTTATGCTCCAGATATATTTTAACAAGTTGATCATCCTAAAACTTGAAAATAATGAATTTAGACGAATATTTGAAAACTAATTTTTACTATTATATTGTCGATCTTCATGAAGAATATTACTGTTGTTTGTTACCAAACTCATTAGGAAGGTAAGAGAAGGCAGAGATATATTATAGTGACGTATATTTCGCCGGTTCTATTCAGACTCTACCTCGTTAACGATATAAATACTATTACAATGCATGTATATGCATGTTTATCACTATAACATACTTCTGTTTCTCTCACCTTCCTAACGAGTTCAGTAACAAATAACAGTTAAAAACTAATAATGTATAACTTTTTACAAAAAATAAAGAATCTATCTAATTTTTATATTGATAACATATATAATGTTTAATAAGTATTGTACTATTTTTCAATTTTCTACTCACAATAGCTTTCAAATGCTCTATCTCCTTTTCAGTCTGATATATATGAAATTATTTCATCATAAAATGTAATTTTAAAAATTTAGTTGAAGAGATGTTTTAGGAATATTAATTCTTACTAATTTTGTTTTGTCGGAAATTTCAACCTAACAGTTGATAAATTCTTAGAAACTTACATATCTTTCTAAGTTCATGCCCTATGATACAATTTTTATAGTTCATTTAAATCTTACCAATTCCTCAATTGACTAAATATAATTTTAAAGTTAATGGCCATTTCTCACAAAAATAACCAGTCAGTTCAACACATGATAGCAAGAATTACCAAAAAACAGAAAATGGTTTTGGTGGTAAACATTTTTCATCATCTTTCAGCGAAGAGAAGAAATTATTTTTTTATTAAATTACCACCTCTCTCCTATTTGGTTCCACAGATAAGCAAATATAATGATAGTTTGGCAATTATAAATATTTACGAACAGATTTACATTTTATATAATGTTTTCAAAAATAAATTTGTCTAACAAAAAATTGTTGCTATCTCTGGTCATGTGCTGAATTGACTGTATGATATTAATTATTATTTTCATTCCCGTGTTCAATTCAAAATTTCAATTTCTTCTTACATTCTCGAGCTGTTTAAAAAGTGGCTCGATTACTTTTTAATTCATAGAGAAAGGCGATGCCAGGTTTTTTAAAAGAATAGCGCTTTATTTCGTGGTATACTCATCAGCTTTCACATGCCAGATTTATATACAAAAAATAAAAAAGAAATGATGAAAATTGATCTGATTGGCCCTTCATTTTGTTCACCTCCTCAGAGTTGAGTGCATTTGTGCTTCTTTTTGGTACTTCTCTGTAGTTTTCTTGGTGTTGGTATTTTGAGAGTACATTTTATGGTGGGAGAGTTTTAATTATTGAAATTCTTATTCAAGCCGGTTAATTCCAATGTTCTAAAAACTATTTTATAACCTTGGTTTTTTTTGATTAAGGCTCCTGAGCTTAAATTTATAGTAATTAACATGAATCCTGTAAATAATATATTTAAATACCTTATATTTTTCAAAATTCTGAATAACAGATCATTTGAAACTTTAATGTCAGATTCTAAACTCATATGGAAGGTTAAAGAACAAAAAAACAGATTGGAGGAAGAAGATTATCAGCTTTAGCTGACGTCTCATTAATTTGTGCTGTCCATTTAACGGTATTTTTAGATAAATAACCTACTAGCAAAGTGTGGTTGGTGGTAATTACTATATCCATTGACTCTCTAAATTGATGGAGATTGTCTTCTCACATCTAAATGTTAGAAATTCGGATAAGCAATTCAATAAGAGAGTCAAATAATATTCAACTCATAGAGGCAGATGTAGACGCGTTTCGTCCTTGTTAGGACTCGTCAGTACACCATAAGAGGAGATGAACGAGGCTCCTGGTCTAGCGTTGCCTCATCCTGGCTATGGTGTAGTGACGAGTCCTAACAAGGACAAAACGCGTCCACATTTGCCTCTATGAGTTGAATATTATTTGACTCTTTTATAGAATTGACACTTGCTTATCCGAATTCAAACATCTAGGTGTGAGAAGACAATCTCCATCAATTTAGAGAGTCAATGGATATAGTAATTACCACCAACCACACTTTGCTGGTCAATGGATGTACCAGTAACTACGCTTTGCTAGTAGGTTAGAATCGAAGAATTTAATATTTTCCGTCTATTGAATATTAATGATGGAGTTGTACAAAGGGTAATATCATAAAAATTAATTAATATGAAAATAATTAAATATAAGCTGTGTTTGAAAAAATAACCTAAGTTGTTTACATAAGTTATTAAAATGATAAATCAAAATTAGTATCCATTCTCAACATTGGCCTATCTTTAACTAGCATTTGTGAAAATTATTCTGTCTAATATATTCATACATTGATTCTGATTTCTACTCACTTCCTTTCTCTTAATGAATCATGATTTCATTAATTTAAATTAATTTTTATCGTTTAATATTTATATGTATCTAAATAAGTGAGTTCTACATTGACATAAGATAATGGAAACCCATGATGACCAGAGAAAATTAGAAATCATAAATGTATGTAAAATTAAATTATTTTCTTTTCATCTTACTTTGAAATCTTCTATCAACTTAATTCATGTTAAATAATTATAATGATGAGCTTACTTTAATTAAAAGATCATGGCTTTCTTTTTGTACCTAAATAAACGTTTTTAGTTTTTCTTTATAATGATTTAGTTTGAAGAAGAGTCTTTTTCAGAAAATTTATAAGACTCACCAACATCTTAAGTTTGAAATAAGTATCAAAATGCATATGTAAGATTTAATCACTTGTTTTTCTAAAGCCTAATAAAATTATGAATTATTTCTAAATCAAAATTTTTCCAAGATTAATTAAAATTGTTTATTATGAGAATTAAAATTTATTAGTAAAACTTAATAAATATAACAAATTATGGTTAAAATTCAATCTTCTGATTGGTTCGATTACTCAAAAGTACAGAGTGAAATGATGTGGGGTTGTTTCCAGGGTCATAGTTTCCTACTCACAGTTCATTGGTCATAATTTTATGCTTTCCACGGCTTTTTCCAGATGCAAGTTTGTTTTTTGGCACAAATACTGTTAATTACGTCTGAGATTTAAATTAACAACTACCGTTATTTTTTCAGGTTATAATAGTTGATGAGGTAGAAGACTGAAAATTATTTAATCCACACGTACATAATTCAATGCAACTACTCTTTAATTTGGTGAATTAACCCTCTGATTTCGTTAACAATAGTCTTCTGGTAGAACTTCATGTACCTTTGCAGCTTAATCGAGTTTACTTTTGTTTTGTAATCTTGCTTTTACCTGTGAGACCCAGCATAGTTGTTGGTATCTTATTTTGCACAGAACTAGATTCAACTTTTTGTGGATCCCTTGGCTTCGTTTTGAATAAGATGCTGAAGTTGTACACGTCAGCAGTGTTGTATCATTCAAGGACTCTTGAGTCAGTAATATTTCTCTAAGAAGGGGTCTCATTGAACTGTCTATTGTTACACCATCCGTTTTTTGGAGTAAGACCAGCAAATTTGAAATCAATATACTGGATTTTCATAGGAACTAATCCGTACAATATTTGAATACATGAAGAATATTTAAAATTATCAAATTTTAAAAAATTCTCACCATAAAGCTAGTTTTATACTGCGAAGTTATTATGAATATAATTGGCTGCTTACACCACAGATATTTTTATCTGACTGAAATTCTCATTTAAATAGAATTCGAATTTAAGTTTTATCTAGCAAAGCAATACGAGATTTTCAAGAAATTTGCAACGATGATTATATAAGTAGATTTTATACCTACACACACCTTCATTCATTTACCTCAGAGTCTTAATATCTAAGTACAGAAAAGTTCGTATGCGATGGAACTGGTATTAACCACTAACTATAAATCAGTGATTGATAATCACTTAAGTTGACATGATATTTATGCGAAAGATTAGCAGATTCCATAAAAATAAAAAGGATCGTTTAAAACAGATTTCAAAAAGATAATCTTCGATCACGACAGAATAAAAAATCAAAAATATTCTCTATTATTATTCTCTATAATTTTTTTGAAATAGACTATTTTCTTGGAGGAAAAGAGTTGCCTGATTTCCTCAAAAATATTTTGAGATTGCTGACTCGAAGTCATGCTAATGTTAAGAACGAACGAAGGTTTATAATAATTATTGGTGAATAAAGCTTTATTTTTGTCGTTTCTCTTCAGAATTTAGATACAATTATTTACATGCAAGCAATTATTCAACCAATATTGACCAGTGGGGGTTGAATATGCTCATACTTTTGGGACTGTGAGGAATACATCTATTGTCTGATTATTAATTGGTAATCGTCTTCTCTGTTTCTCCTTTGTTTTTTGTTGATTAAGTGATGTCGACAGATATCTTTTTCGTAATGGATTAGGGGTTTGTACTTCTACAAGATTATTTTCTATTAAAATTTCTAATTAAAATGATTATTGTAAAACAAAACACATGTCTTGTTTAATAAGTTTTCATTTGATTCCATTAATTTTCCCAATTACTTTAATTTTTCATAATAAACATTAATTTTTTCAAATACTTACTGAGAAATTGATTGATAGAGCAAGAGTTGGATCTATTCGTGAGTTGCTAGTCTAAAAAATAATTCTCATTCATAAAAGTTTTAACTGCTTGAGCTAAAGTTCATTCATAAGAAGGTTTACTCATAAGATTATTTAATAATATACAGTACAGGTAAAAGTCCCGTAAAGTGAGAAGAAATGAAATAAAATCCCAGCGTTCCCCTCTTATATAGGGCAAATTTAGCTCTACTCTTATTCGTTAAATGCATTGACCAATCAGAGTCGAGGAAAGCTCATGGGGAAACTTACAAGTTATTTTTCATCATGAATTAGCAGCAGATCAATTTAATAGAACACAATGATTAATTTTCAATTTTAAATAGACAGACATATAGATCTTATTTTTCTCTATATTCTGGTACAGGTAAAAGCTCTGTAAAGTGACGAGAGTTGTGTGAATGTGGAAGTACTCGTTACTTATATACTATTTCTACACCAAAATTATAGACCAATTGAAATTGAGCATTTGTCGGCCAATCAGAATCTAGCAATGTTCCTCCCACAAAATTCCGACGGTTCCAAATATATTTTGCTACTAGAATCTCAAACCTTTAAACAGGTTGATGAAATTTTGTAGATGATCTTAATCTTTTGTTCTGAATCATTTCCACTGCGAATTTTCTCTCTATCATATCAGGAAAAGGCTGTAGCAAAAATAGCTTAAGCAATGGTCAGTCATACTTAAATTTAGTATCATTCTATTCAGCATAAAATTTTGAGTAAACTTAGAAATTTTCAAGCTTCTATTCGGAAATATATGGCTAAAATTCGATTTTTAAATCGGTCTCAGATTTTGAATGATTTCAGATGAATAATCAAAAAAGTCATTTTTCGTTGTCCCAATCCCATACCCCTCCCCATAATTAGTCATGGGGTTGACCATTTATACATACTTACAAAGGTGTGAATACAAACATGTCAATCAAAACAATCACATTGTTCTTCTCATTTTACATACAATAGGGGTTTCTACTAACACATACGCACTCACTATCCCAATGAACAGAGAGTGGGTCACACACGCACACTTTCTATAGAATGTAATCCTACCACGCCATATTTGGATATGATATTTTCAATACATTCTTCATTGAGAAAGACCGATATAGCCATAAAAGGTCATGAGTTAAAGCAGAGACTAACATGATGTGTAATTGACGTGCGTGGGTAACTCATTCCTTTCCCTACCAAATACATGAAAGAGAGGTTGAGATCTGAATGAGAGCACCCCATACCATATTGTGTTATTGTGTGTATCATAAATTTTCCCTTTCTACACCTATTACCTAATGCATGACAGGGTATAGGTGGGGGAGAGGCGTCACTTCCAATACTAAAGTTTACACTACACATTGTGAAAGAATGAATCATGAATATTTTTTTGAGTGAGATTTTGAGATTGAATTTTTAATTTCTAAATCCAAAACATTTTCAAAACTCTATATAATTTTTAGCATGATGATTAGAACATTGAAAATTTGTGAGGTGAATTAATTTTCCATAAGCTTTCTGGTGGTGTTCTTTTTAAAATTATATCATGTAAAACAAAGTTTTGTTTGGCGTAATTTAAGAAAAAAAATTATACCAGAATATAGAGAAAAATAAGATCTATATGTCTGTCTATTTAAAATTGAAAATTAATCATTGTGTTCTATTAAATTGATCTGCTGCTAATTCATGATGAAAAATAACTTGTAAGTTTCCCCATGAGCTTTCCTCGACTCTGATTGGTCCATGCATTTAACGAATAAGAGTAGAGCTAAATTTGCCCTATATAAGAGGGGAACGCTGGGATTTTATTTCATTTCTTCTCACTTTACGGGACTTTTACCTGTATATAAAGTACAATGTAAATCAGAGTAAAACATAGAATTGAAATAATTTTACTAACGATTCGTTTATAGTTCTAAATTTTTGAGATTAATTTTATACTTTGTTCATACATATTCTATAATCTCTAATGGCTGAAGATATTAAATAAAGAAGTTGTTAAAAACTTACATCTCTCCTTGCAACGCATGCCTAAAGATTAAATTGAAATCTTTCACTTACATCCATATATTCGTTGTACTGAGCAGTTTACATTAAACAATTTTTAAGACCTACGTTCATTCCAAATATACACTAAAATTAGAATTCTCTTTTTTCAAAATACTTCATTCAATTCCATATGCTATTTGAATCATTCATAAGCTTATCACATACATATACATCGAGCAATGAGATCTAATGGATTCGAGAAAGTTTCTCATAACATACAATTTCCGGTAAAAAATGTTCATCCAATTTGCTTTTGAATATCTAAAAATCAGATAAAAAATATATTGAAAAATACACGAAGTATCATTTAAAGTATCAAATAGATTGAGTTACCAGCTATGGCTGATGAAAATGTAGGCATATGCCATATAACTAGTATATTCAAGTGATACATGGGATATTTAAACACAAGAATATATCTTTTACTTTGTTTCAAATCGATTCTATTTGAATCAATTATGCTGAAAATCTGACGAATAGAATAGAATATAGCAATTTCTTTTAGGTAATTTTTAATATTACAATTCTAAATACATTACTGTTTGGTATAGTGATAGACTTTAGTAATAGCCAGGGCCGCAAAATCGCATATAATGCATTTTTTCTAACAATTCCTCGCGTTATTAAAACAAAATCGTATTCGAAATTTTGATAGGACCTTAGGGTCAAAAGTTATAAATGCATAATTGCATATTTTAAAAATTATAAATGCAGAATATTGCAATAAATTTGAGAGTGAAAAAAATTTTGAATTTTATAAAATCATGCCCATTTGATGATTCATATTCACTATTAACAAAGGAGATTTCTTGATTGTATCTGATTGGCTGGACCAAAGATACATAATATCAATAGTATGTATATTATACATATTGTATTGTATGGTTTTACACCGTGAAAAATTTCGACCAATAAGATTCAAGCACGCAATATTATTCTTTAGTCACAATCACGCCATTCAAATCTGTCAATCAAACATGGTCTAAAGACGTGAATTAAGTTCTCGTAAAGCTCTCAAGTACAAAAGGATGTTTCCGGATGAATTCGAAGAGACAATGGTCGATTGAAGTGCAAACTTTGCGGAATTTTTATTACCTGTGATCTTAAATACACTGTAGACCAGCATTTGAAAACTCAAAAGCATAAGAAAGCTCAAGTCGAGACCTCATCGTAGCCAAAAATAGACGTTTTTGAAGTCGAAAAACACCGGAACCTTATTGAAATGCTTCTGAAGATTGAACTTCCAACTTGGATACGCATGAAACTTATCGCAAGATGATCTCAAATATCTACGAAGAGAAGAAAACTAAAGTCAAACAAACTCTAAGTAACGAAAATGTTTTCATGATTGCTGACGAATCCGAAATCAACGGTTCTAAGTATCTGAATATTCTTGGTGGACGACTTGAAAAACCTGACCAAAGTTTTCTCCTAAGATCAATCAAGCTCGAATGTTCATTAACAACGCAGACAGCCTTTCATCGGCTCAAAAGTTGATTTATGATATTAAAGTTACCAAACCAGTTCTGCATGATGATTTAACTCAAGATGGAAATACCTGTGACTTGTTCAACGAGGAAGTCCCCAGGCCCCTGAACCAACAGGATTTAAACTTTTATGTCAAACATCTCAATCTTTCGAAAATACAAGCCCAAGAATTTGCCAGACAGTTGAAATTGCGGGGAAACGCTGAAAAGAATATTCAAATTACCAGTTTTCGCTCAAGAGATGAGCCATTTCGCGCTTTTTTCGAGGAACGAGATGGTTTCACATTTTGTCATGACATTGAAGGTCTTTTTCGTAACCTCGGTTTTCCTTTAAAGTCATCTTAATGCACAATAATTCAGAGTACCCCATTGTACCAATTGGTTATTTATCGACTTGTAAAGAAAATTATGAATCTGTCAAGACAATCATTAAACATCTTAAAGTCAATGAGCGTGACTGGAAAATCATTGCAGACATGAAATTGATATCAATATTAAGTGGCCTGAAAGGAGGGTACTCTGGTTATCCTTGTTTATACTGTTTATGGCATTCTAGAGACACTGAGAACCACTTCAGAAGACGAGTTTGACCAGTCAGACGTACTCATGATCAACAATCCAAGTTTGCTGAACCTTTAGTGCACGAGTCAAAAGTAATTTTGCCTATTCTTCACTTGAAATTGGGAATCTTCGCCCAATTTGTCAAATCACTATCTGGCGAACTAAAAAAATTTCTGGCAGATAAATACAAGGTTTCTGAAGCCAAAGCAGCTGCTGGAGCATTTGTTGGTCCACAGATTGACAAAATGATTGTAGACGAGCAATTTTTTAATCTACTTTCACGAAAACAAAAATGTGCAGTGATGAAAATGCGCAACGCACTCCGCTCACTTCCTTATCACCGTCAAGGTAACACGAGGAAGACAATTGACGATTTAATCAAAGCTCTGAAGAGGTGTGGACCTCTGATGAGCTTTACATTGCAAAAATAACAATCTTCAGGGTGAGTTGTGGGCCTGGACCATTTCATAAACTTGAATTTATCAAAATTGTTGCGAACATATTTCTCGCATATAAAACAAACAGAGTTAGGAGCATAATCAGAGAAATCATTTGAATTTGTATTTATGAATAAAATACGAGTTCAATTGTTTGAGAAGATTTTTCCGAAAATTAATGCCACAGATGAAGCAAAAGCTATTGCGGTCGTAAAGACAAGTCATAATCAGATAGGTCCGATTAAATTTTATTCCACGAATAAATGTGCGAAAAAAACTAGCACACACGCACATTTTTATAAGAAGAGTACAGGAAAGAGTATTGCACTGTAATTACAGGACAATAGTGTACATGAAATGTCAGACAGATGCCTATCATGCAATGCATTATCCCCACATAAATAAGTATAACCTCCTCCCCCCAAAACTGATGTATTCCTTGTCAAATAAAAAAACTTAAAACGGCTATAACTTTTTTACAAAATTTTGAATCGATTGTTGGCAAATATGTTGAGAAAATTTTAACGGAAAGGGTTCAAGAGGAGGACTTAAAGATAAAAAGGCTTATTATAAAGAGCTGAATATTTTCACAAATTAAACTCTCGTATATTCAGATTAGAAATCTTTCTAGCTTTCGGTTGATACAAAGAACATTATTCTACGAATTTTAGAACCTGAGAAAATAAAAATAATGTCAAAGTAAGTTGTAAAAACTTTCTGTTGCCATGGGGGCCACAAAACTGAATATTTTAAAAAATAAATAGCACCATTGAAATCAGCGCAAAATTCTGAACAAAATATGTGAAAATCAGCCTGGTAAAAAATTTTGTGTCAACTAGTGTTATCAGTCGAAAATGAAAAAAATTATAAATGCATTAAATTGCATTTTTTATGAGTTTTAAATGCAAGATTTATTTTTCATAACTGCATATTTTTGAGTAATAGCATATAATTATGAAAAAAAAATTGAAAGGAGTAAACGCTACAAATTGTTTTCAAAAAATTTAAAATTCATGAGCCGGCTTTAAAATGTCATATTATATTTTTCAGGTGAGAGAAGAGGAATAAGAGAATATATAAATTTTGTAGAAATCTTGTAAGAATAAACTTACTTTTACCAATATTTCCTGACACTAGTAATGCAATTAAAAATTCAAAAAAAAATATTAAAATAGAGTGAAATGGACTGTTATATATTCTGTATGTGCATTCTGTATATTTTATTGACTGTTGAAGGCTTTTGCTTATAATAGCAAAAACTATAGTGGTCGACAAAATAAAGTATCCAGTCTAAATTCTTATTAACTTGTATATATGAACTTTTAATAAAAGAACCTATACATCATTCGATAGAGAAGAAAAAGTTGTATCTGTGTATGAACTTAGTTGTATTTTTAATTCATTTATAGCCTTTTAAATTCCGTTTTACTAGTTCCATTGAATTGTAAAACGACAAATCAAACGTATCCATTTTACAGCTAATATTATGTCGGTCCAAAATAATTTATCAATACGAAGATTATTTGCAATATTCTCTTTTAGCTCTTTTTTATGAAAATCGAAAAAAATTGCTAAAAAATGTCATCTACTGTTCTTAAGTCGAAATACTCGAAGTTGAGTACTGAGGACAAAATTCTTGCTCTAAGCTTGCTAAATGACGGACAAAAAATTCAATTTAGATGATTCAGATGGTCTCACTTCTTGTTGGATAGGTAAATCATTACCTAAGCCGACACGTATCAAGCGTGGATTCGGAGGTGGCAGTATCATGATTTGGGCTTTTATTACATCGAAAAATACAGGCAAGTGGTTGTAATAAACGAAAAATTGAATTCAAATTCTTACCAAAAGTTACTTGAAGATCAACTTTTACCGTTCAAGAAGGAAATCGAAAAAGAGATGCTAGTTTTTCAACAAGATTATGCGCCTTGCAATCGATCTGCTTCGACTAAAAAGTGGTTTTCAGATAACAATATCAATTTATTATCTTGGCCCGGACGCAGCCCGGATTTAAAACCAATCCAGAACCTTTTAACTCAAAAATTTTATGCGAACGGGAAAATATTTTTGAATAAGAAAGATTTGACAGAAACCATAATCAAGGAATGGATTTCTATAGACAAAGACACAGTTGAAGGTCTTTACTATTCCATGCCTAAAAGATGTCTGAGTGTTGTTCAAAACAGAATAAAAATGGATACTTTTGATTTGTCGTTTTACAATTCAATGGAACTAGTAAAACGGAATTTAAAAGGCTATAAATGAATTAAAAATACAACTAAGTTCATACACAGATACAACTTTTTCTTCTCTATCGAATGATGTATAGGTTCTTTTATTAAAAGTTCATATATAGAAGTTAATAAGAATTTAGACTGGATACTTTATTTTGTCGACCATTATATTTTCAATGTCAAGATCAATTTTTTATTGAAGCTCACGCGTCTAATCGGTTCTTCATGTCCGGTGAAATCCTAAAATGATTTAGATGATTAGATTAAAGCAAGTTTTTTATTTTCATATGGAGCTTTTTCCAATAGACACATAAATACTATTCGTTCCATACGTACATAATATGATAACAAATGACATGAAATTCTTCTATTTTCCTTTTGAAATAAAATATATGTTTCAGACTTACTTTAACAATTTTGAGTTTGTCAGCAACCTAAGGAATAAATTTTTTTCTATGAAACACATTTGGGTAATAGGATGATAACAACAAAGCAAGGCATGTTAAGCAATCTGGAAAAATTATATCTATTGTTTTTCTAACCTAGATTTTTATTAAAATTATAATGCCAACTTCCACAAAGCATCCAAGACAATTAAAAAAGTTTCAAAGATTACTAGAGGATCCCCTGTGAGTCCCCCATCTCCAACTCAAAACTTTTACCCAAATCTGGAAATTTAACCCTCCACCTCAGTTGATAAAAAATAATCGGAGAGCGGTCCAATGATCAAACGAAGACCCAGCATCTATATTGGCAAAAACTCAACCCTCAACATCAATTGATATTAACACCTCTATTTGCAAATCATCAAATGAATCCGACTCACAACACCCTAGTAACCAAATTTCTGCTGTACCCCAAGATGATCGAAAGAGGTATTTTTCTCAACTAGAAGTACAAGCCCCTACTCCGTCACAAAAAAGAAATCTGTCGACATCACCTAAGCAACAAAAAAGAAAGAGGAGAAAGAAATTTGATGAGTATAAAATGGAGTAATATTAAAATTCTCACATTTTTTTCTTTGACACAGATTTTTTTAAGGTTTGTATCCTGAAAAATTTAAATTATTACAAATGTATTCACTTTTCGTTCCACTCACATGAAAGAGATGTTTGATAATCTGGGGGAATAATTTTAGAATATTCGAATTACATCATTATAAAGATTTATTTGCTTAAACCAGGTTAACAACAACAGTTCCAAATACTCTGAATACAATTTTCCTTTCCTAATTTGAGATGTCAAATTCAAGTGATCTTCTTACACAATATATTTTTTTCTAATCTTTATAAAATCATATTGTTAATTGAATTACCAAATAATAAAATAACAGTTTCTAGAGAATCAGGAATTTTTTATTGAACTTACCAATGTACATTTTAGAATTGACTTTTTAGATTAAATCAAAAGAACAAAACTTTACCAAAGCCTGAATATGCTGTGAATATGCTTCTTTATTATCATTTATTTTAAACAATTTGATCAATGATTTTTTATTAAACCGAATAATAATGCATTGATTATTTTACTAAAAGCTTATCAAATATTAAATTTAAAAACTAAAAGATTATAAAATAGGTGGGAACCTAAGAAATCAACATTTATAAGAAACTTACAAAAGTTTTTTCCTCTTCCTAAAATAGTATTAGGGATTTAAATAATAATACTTAATTAGTTAGGATTGATTGATTAAAGTTAAAAAGGAGAAATCTAATTGGTTTAATGTTTTGACTGGACACACAAGGTTTTAAGTATCTTAGTTTTTTGAAAAATCTCACGCCAGAAGAAGAATACGTATTCGAGATATTGTGTTCGTCAAAACTATTTTTATCTAAATGTTTATTATTCTAATCTTTATTTTACTTTCTTTCATCTGATGAATTATATTATCAGAGTTATTACTCTAATCATTCTGATTACTATAACAATCACTATAATACATACTCTTTAAGAAATACAACGCCTTTCGGTTGAAATAAAGATGAGCCTAACACCCTAAAATCGTTAATATATCCCTTGTAAGTACTTATGTAATATAAAAATATTATATAATTGATTAATATTTAAAATAAAAAGCATTGAATACTCGCAAAATTAAATTTATTGAACACATGAATTCACATCAAAATTTTCAGATCTAGTTCAGCAATAATTCTTCGATCAAGGTCAATGTTCAAGAAGACTGGCCAGTTTTAATCCAACACAGGTATATTCGATCCTGAATTATCAATAAAACCACATTTAATACTACAACATAGGACTAATTTCTGTCAATGACTCAAGTACCAATTTTCTTGAGAATGCTCCATGTGAAAACAAAAAATTATTCAAAGTAATAATTTTCATTTAAATTAACTCAGTTAGATTTTTGATTTTACTTGTGATTTCCCTTAATCATGCGCCTATTCATTTATAGAAATTACAAGTTATGTTACAATCTATTTCTAGTTAGCTCGACTTTTATAGTTTATATTCAAAAAATTTAAGTTAATTGAGAGTAATATTTATTCAATTGAATTAAGTTCATGCATAATTCTAAGAAATTCTTGCATTATATTCTCTTTGTAGAAATGCTTGAAGAGATATTCTGATATATAGGGATCAAACAAGTCTCCTTTCTTGTTTCTTATATTCTTGAACATTCGTTTGAATGCTCCCCAAATAGCTTCATTTTATTAGCATGCAGGCCTTCATAAATTCCTTCTTATGAAATACAGTGGATCTTGAGTATCCGTACTTCTCTAACCCAGAGAGTGAAGAGTAGGTTTTTCGTGCTCTTCAACAATCTTCATAAAGATTTTCCTATCGTTAATCCATTTCAAAAGAGAGGGGAAACATAACATTAGTGATAGGGCTTTGGATTTTTGTGTGATAATGTTGGTGGGACTCAATAATATTCATAATTTCCTATTCATTAGTGTGAATCGGTAAGAGAAAAACGGGGGTCTGTAACTAGAGTCAGAATAGAAAATGAATATTTTTTCGATTAAAACATAAAAGCCGATCAGTCAAACTTTCAACTCTTCTAGTTCCCATTTATTTATTTTATCGATTTTGATTGGTTGTTGAGATTCTCGATATCTATTGGTCATCGAGGTCAGGGCAGAGAGCTATAAATATAATTCTTGAATGAAAAATATTCAACTAGCGTTTCATCATCTGTTTAATTAACCGCAATTTGTTAATCTTAGTTACTTCTTTTAATCCTAATCGTTTCCATGAAACCTATGATATCTTTTAGATTTGGTACTACTATCAAACTACTCGCAAACTACTATCAATGTATTATTAAAATCAAAAAAAAAAGATTTGTGATGCAAAGGTACTACAAAGTTTCGATAAATTACCCAAGAAAGTTATAAAAACATTGCAATTATATTTAGATATTTTTTGAAACTTACAATTTCTATATCATGGATCTACAATTAATTATTTTTACTCAACATATCTAGCCAGCTATTGCAAATTTTTATAAAGGTATTAATATGAAGCATATTAATGAAAAATTCTTTTTAATATTCTAAACGGTCTCAAAGATATGTATCAAATATAATATAAAACCGAAATATTAACGCTTTTTTTTCTCAAAATTTCATATTTTGATAGGAAACATATTTTAAATAACGCGTAAATTACTGATCAGATAATTTCTTCGATTTTATCGATCTCGAAACTTCCGCAATTTTTCGGATAATAACAAAAAAATTGATTTGGCGAAACTTTTTGCGATTGGCAAATGGATGGATTCATACATTGCTTATCACACGCATTGATGTCAACCCTTGTTTCATCAATAGTAGAATTAACTAATTTATTGAAAAAATATCAGCAATGATCAAGAATTCTTCAGATCTTGCAACAAAATCGATTTCAGTTCAAAAAAAATTTGAATCAGTTTACTTTTTCCATTTACTTTTAATTCATTTTTTCATGACCCACTGTCAACTACTTATGTTGGCTTTTAGAATTTTGCATATTTTGTCAACTCTACGCTTGTAGCTTAGGTTGAACTCTGCACTCATTCTTATTTACAAAAGTGTAAAAAGGAGTGAATACTAATAAATTAATAATAAGTTAAGAAACCAAACCTACTAGTAAAGTGTAGTAACATGTAATTACTGTATCCATATGAAATCTAACTTGATGGAAGTTGTCTTCTCACATTTAGATGAGCAAATGTCAATTCCATAAGAAGGTCAAATAATACTCATTTTAGGGTGGCAGATTTAGACGCGTTTGGTCCTTATCAGAGGTCTTTTGTCGCCAACTGCATTTGTACAGAATAGTAAGGTCACTCTATCCTTCATTTTTTATATCTATGGGCAGTCAAATTTCTCTTCCCATTATCAACAATGTCAAGAAACGCTCGAAATACTATATTGTTGAAATAGTAAGACAAAAAGTGGGGAGGTTTCTCAGTGTGACATTGATTGACAGATTATAATACAAATAAATGTAGTGATTATGAGTCATGACGTAATGTAGTGGGAAAGTCTTCAAAAATTAGAGATGTTATTTTAATCGTTGACTTAAAACACCAGAGGGGATGGGTTTCAGCATTCTGTCTATCAATTTTGGCTAGATAAAGATTTTAGGATGATATTTTTCAATATCGATTTTTTTGGTTCAAATTTTGTTTCTCAAACTATTCTGGCAAATCTTGAGATTTTTTTAAAGAATGCATAAAATTTTATGGACTTTCAATTATAGAGAAACTAATAAGAATTTTCAAATATTATAATTTGAATAACCATTAATAATAATTGCTATAATATTATAATAAAATAATATGTGATGTTCAATAAATCTTTCATTTCATGTTAAATTATTTTATTATTGTCTAGCTTACGATCACTAGTTCATAGTATACCTGTTTCCATTGGATTTTAGATGACAGAAAAACTTGCTTGTATTAAAATTTTCAATATTTCAAAATTTTTCTTAAGATTATCTAGATGAATTATGTTCTTACCAAGAAGTGCTTTTGACTATTAGTCTTAACTATTTTTCTCACATCATCTTCAATTTTTTTTTTCTATTAGTAGATTATGTTAATATGATGTAGTGCATTGTATTCATCTTGATATTGAAATATAAGTATAATAGGTAAAATATAAAAATTAACATAATACAAATATATAATATTAAATTCCAAAACCATAGCTGACATATATAAGATTTAGTATCCAGAAGTAGAGTTACAAAAAAACGCAGTGTATTCTCATATAAAGTATTTTCATTCCCTCACGCATTCAGAGTCTTAAGACTCTTTACATTAGAGATGTTACGAATTTTGACCTTTTATTAAATCAAAGTTTTCCGCGAAAATTGCACAAATAATTTTAATAACAATCATGCGTGAGATCTAAAATAACTGAAAATTCGTTTGCAATCCAATGCATTGTCACGAATTGCCCATTTTCCCTAAGTTCTCTTGTAGGCATAGTGGAATAACAAAATTCAACAAAATAATCCTAACATGATCCTATTATTATTTTCATTAAAAAACTCCTTTAAGCTTTATCAGCAAAAAAGATATTCGAAATTTTTATGAAAACGTAGTAAAAATTCATTGAAAATCTAGTGGCATTTTTAAAAAAGTCTGATTTTTAAACTTAAATATTACAACAGACAAGCATTTTGATACTAGATCTATTTAAAATAATTTAATGAACTCATAGTGTTATCATTTGAAGAGGTTTTTAAAATAAGTTGAAAATTTTTTTACATCTCTACTTAACATAGAGTTTCCCTATTCTTCTCTCCCAGTTACTCATTCTCAAAATATTATTCATTTAAATAAGCACCATATGGAAATTACAATGTTTTTAGACAATTAACATACTAGCAAAGTGTGGTCACTGGTAATTACTATATCCATATGAACTCTAACTTGATGGTGATTGTCTTCTCACACCTAGATGTTAGAAATTCGGATAAGCAAGTGTCAATTCCATAAAAGAGTCAAAAAATATTCAATTCACGTTGGCAGATGTAGACGCGTTTCGTCCTTATTAGGACTCGTCAGTGCACCATAGCCAGGATTCGAACCCAGGTCTTGTGAGGCAACGCTTCTAACCACTAGACCAAAACCCCCGTAGTACCCCCACACTCCCATAGTATTGACACCACCTACACACTTGTTTTTTTGTACCATATGGAAACTACTGTGTTTTTAGACAATTAACCTACTAGCAAAGTGTGGTCACTGGTAATTATTCATTTAAACTTTTGAATAAATAATGCTTTCTTACATTCGATTTGTTTACCCCATTTTTCTAAAGAACTATAATTCTCAAATATTACATACTTTATCAACTAGATCTTTTTCCTTTAAATAAGACCGATTGTTAATTATAAATATATAATTAATATTGTAATTTTGAACCAAGTAGTTCTTCAGGGAGCTGTTCGGCATAGATTGTCTATAACGTTGTTCGCTTGCTGCCTGACTATGTTGTCTTCTGGCTTGTATTGGTCTGTCTGTCTTAATTTTTTGAAAAATCTCACGCCAGAAGAAGAATACGACATGTATTCGAAATATTGTGTGAGTCCTAACTGTTTTTATCAGGGTAATCTAAATGTTTTTTATTCTAATCTTTATTTTAATTTTCCTTCAAGTGATGAATTATATTATCAGAGTTATTATTCTAATAATTCTGATTATTGTAACAATCACTATAATTTTTATAATCCTTGCTCTTTAAGAAATACTACACCCTTTTCTCCTCAGGCAGCAAGCGAACAACGTTATAGACAATATAATTATAAATTAAAAAAGAGAATACGGTCTTTTTATGAAATTTGTGGACATATTTTTCGAGCTATTTTGTAATAAAATAATAGGTTGTGCGATAAGAAATGAGAATCCTACTTTATCGAAATTTTTCTCCATCGAAACTTTTTTTAATTCCCAACAAATTTGGTATCTCTTGTGAGGATATGAAGAATTCGGATCATTTTGATTGTTTGGAAATTATCGCCGAGCTTCTTCGAAAATATTTTCTGATTCTAATGAACTATTCATTAAGAGGATTTAGAAAACGAGTAAATATTTAGTTATAAAGCTTATATTTCACCGGTTCTCATAAGACTATTACACCGGTAGATATATATAGCAAAATGTTTGAAAAGTCGAAATCCTCTGATTGGTTCTTTCAATTTGAAGTATTGAAGGAAAGGGGGACCAGGGTTGATGGCTTGTATCCATGATCAGAGGATTTCGATTTTTCAAACATTTTGCTATATATATCTAGCCGGTGTAATAGTCTGATGAGAACCGGTGAAATATAAGCTTTATAACTAAATATTTACTCGTCTTCTAAATCCTCTTAACGAATGGTTCATTAGAACCAGAAAATTTGGTATCATTAGAAAGCTTATTTTCTCCTATTTTTGTTTATGTATATTTATTATTTCAAAATTTTAAATTAAGGGATATTATTGATAAGAAAGATTTTCGTAAAATTATCGCATATGAGTTTTTCTTGGGAAGCGGGCTCTCAGAGACCTTCCAAAAGCTCAAATCTGTTTTTTGCGATAAAATTAAACGTTCCACAGTATTCCGGTGGCACTCAGCCTTCAAAGATAGAAAAATGAATTTTGATGATGAAGAGAGATCAGGTCGACCTTCCGAGATCAACCACGATGAAATCATTACAGCTATCCGAACAAACTGCCATTCATCTTCAAGAGTGATTTCAGCCGATTTGAATGTGTCTCATAACTCAGTTTGTCGTGTTCTGCGTGAAGAGAATTTTGTGAATTCTTTTGATGAGTTTGTTCCTCACGAATTGAATGAGTCACAAAAGAAACGGAGAGTTGATGCTGTCAAGAGACTGCTTCACAGAATTCAGTACGATAACTTCTTAAAGAACATTGTTACTACTGATGAAAAATGGATTTACCTCAGTGATCAGAGCCGTAAAAGATCATGGAAGAAAGTGGGAGAGCATATCACACAGCCCATCAAAAATCGTTTTGCCAAAAAGGTAATGTTAACGGTATTTTGGACCATGAAAGGCATTTTTCATTACGAGCTGTTAGATTATGGCAAAACAGTTAACCCTCGCCCTGGAAATGACAAAAATTACATAGGAAAATCAATACAAATGGGATCCACAGGGACCCCATTTCCAGGGCGAGGGTTAATACTGATAGATATTTGTCATATTTAAAAGAGATGGTGACCAAACTTCGCCAAAATTACCCAAGATTTGGTAGAGTCACTTTTCTCCAGGACAACGCAAGACCTCATCTGGGTAAAGAGGTTAAAAATTTTTTTGAAGAGGAAAACTTTGATGTTTTGGATCATCCACCTTATATACTGATTAATTTCGAGCTAAGATGATAAATTTTTTTAAAGAAAATTGGTGACAATATATTCAAAATATCGATACAATGAATAAGTTAAAGTAGTAGGGAATTTCTATTCCTGTAATATTATGTAATAGCACGTAATTCCTACAGAGGTAGAATATTTTTTTAAGGTTATACTAATTTTATTCATGATCAACCAAAATAAAGGCTTAAATATGAAATAAATAAAACTCACCCAATGTTTTTTGTATGATTCCGAAAGATGATTTTCAACAATTTCTTCGCTACCCTCGACTTCCTTAATATACTTTAAATTCATTATTATTATTTACAAGTTATTTTTTCTTACATTTGAATGTTCTTTATGCACCTGAATTTTTGTTATTCATTTTTGAAAATAAATTCATTACCTCCTCGACCTTTTAGTAAATTATAAAGTTTTGAACTGTTATGACGTTACTTTTAGAGATCCAAGCTAAACGATTTTTTTCAAGAAAAAAATGATAAAATTACTTTCGTATAAAGGCTTTTAATCTGAAAAATAAATCTTTAAAGCTTCTTACTCCATCATAAAAATTCTTGAATAAGCATTATCAAAAGTTTACAGCCTAAATTAAACTTACGTCATCCAGAAACTGGTGAAATTTGAATGAGGAAAAATTAAGGAATTTTATGGAATTCTTTATAGAATATGCTCTCAACCATTATCAATTATTTTTTTTATCCTCAGAAGAATAACTAACTCCCATGGACTAAAAATTGATTTAGTTAATTGAAATATATAAATTTTAATACAGAATGCACTATCATAATGATTTATTTATATTATGATGAAGAAAATAAATTTTATTGTATTGTTTAGTTTTCTCATAATGATAAAAATTAGCTAACTTCCAATTTTTTGGTGGCCTGAAAAATTTTTATTTTACATTTTCATTCTATCTAGGTTTAATTTTCTCACGTTAAGTGGGACAAACTAGAAATATCGATATTAATCACATGATAATTCAACATCTAATTTAATTTGTCTCAAATAAAATTCGATTCGATAATCCTTTCAAAATTGTTATGCTTTAATTCGAGTACAAGAATACTGATTTCAAAATACCTGACAAATCTAAGAACTCCCAACTTACTCCCAAGAGTTTCCTTAACTAGAAAATAATGAATAAGCAATGATATTAATGTTTTTAATTTGATAATTTCAGTTACCTCTTCTTTCGTGCAACAAAGTTTTACCTAGATATTATTAGTTTAATGAATCTCGCAGCATACCAAATACAAAGCTTTATGATTCTACACAGATTAATTGATAAAAATTATTTTACTGTATTCACCGCCTAAAATTCTGTTAAGGTTTCAATAATTTCTTACATCAGTGAGCTCTGAGGAAGATTCGATTAATTTATTGCGTATTTCCAGCAATGCTTAGTTTCTTTAAACAGTTTAGAGCAATAACCTCTGTTAATATTTTTTCAATCATTTCAATTTCTTTTACATTTAGAAAAAATTATTTATCACAATTCACAGAGCTTTAATGAAACACATAAACATTAGTAGAAATTGTTATAATATTATTATACTATATATTTCAATGATTGAACGATGAATACATAATATGTTTGCAAACTAATTCAACATTGTTGATAAGGAAAGTTGAAAAAAACGCATTGCATAAATTAAAATTTTTAAATGAATTTTGGCATTATTTTAAATAAATTTCAACTTATATTCATTCTCAAAAAGATAGGCTTTATTAAAATGAGAGCGAGAAACAAGTTTTAAGAGATGTGAGAAGGATAGGAATGATTCAAAAAATTAAAAATATCATATAAAATTTTGATTTTCTAGAAAATATAATCCTTACTTTGAAAAGCTTTTTTGACATTTAAATAATATTCTCTAAATAATATTCACTCACTGGCCATATTAAATTTATTAATTTTCAAAAGTAATGTTTCTTCTTTTGTTCATTTTAATTGCGTCGTTGAATTGAATTTTTATTCGTAATAGAACTTGTAAATTATAATTCTAAGGTAAGGGCATCTGTCTAAGGTAACTTCTGTCTTGAAAAACATTGCATTAAAATTTTTCTAGTTTTCTCAGCCAAATCAGTATAATGGCCAGTTTAAAACATGAAAAATAGAAACCAACAAAACGAAAGGAAGATTTATTATAATTAATCATCGATTAATATCACTGTGCAACAAAAAATCACATTATCTTCACAACCAGGCTGAATTTTTGATATGTTGTTCAGTTTTTCACGCTGATTCTCATGGTGCTATTCGGTTTTTTGTCGAATTCATTTTACAGTCGCTATCGGCCGTTAGAGATTTTTTTGAGTTTTTCTCTTTCAAGAGCTGTAACTTTTCTCAACTATTTGCTAGGAAAACAAAAAGATAGCCAAATAGTTATTCTATAACTTTTACAGACGAAAATGATATTTTTCATCATTCAATGTGATGATTTTCTTGAGTCAAAATAAAAGGGTTAAAAGGGGGGGATGGTTTTAACGTTTTTCAATGTTAATTTTTAAGGTCATGTATAGAATGAAATTCAATTGGTTAAAAATCAGGGGGTACTCTCTTCATTGAGTAATTTTTTTTGTACTGTTTATTCATTACGAAATGCCCAAACACGACGAAAATATAAGGAAAATAATTTTAGATCTCTATGAAAATGATGGTAATTGGCAAAATTATGCAATATTCCTTATTTAACAGCTTATTGATGGGTTAAGAGGGGTCGTGATTATAATCTTCCAAGAGGAGGAAGAAAAAAATCAAAGCATTGTAAACTTCTTTGAAAATAATCCAAGAGTGACATTGAAAGACTGCTAGAGTTTTCAACCAATCAATAGCTGTATCAACAATTCAAAACTGGTTGAATGAACAATGTTTATCCTATGAACGTAAATTCAGAAGAAAATTAAGAAAAACGGCATGAATACTTAACAATATACTTTAAGCACAAAGCAGAAGGAAGAAAAATGCTTTTGGATAAAACAAACTTCAATCTTTACTGGGTACAAAAGGAAGATCAAAGATAGGTGAAAAGTGTCAAATTAGGAATACGAATTCGAAAGGGAAAAATTTACGTTGTATTGAAGTAATTTCATCCCAGAGATTGGTTAACTTCCAAATAAAAAGAGGCAGTTTCACTAAAGAAATTTTCATAAATATCTTATTCAGTTAAAAGAACTATGTCAAAATGATGGCCTGTATCCTTGCACACTTATCATCGATAATGCACCCTGTCATTCAGCATGTGAAGAAGGGATTCAAGATGATAATTTAAAAATTCTCCGGTTGGCTCCGTATTCTCATCTGATAAATCCTATAAAAAAATTTTGGAGCGTATTTAAGAGTAAAGTTAAGAAAAATTTATTATTGAATATTCGAAAAATGGAGGGGACATTCCTAAGACTGAATTCAACATGCGTATCTTAGAAGTAGCAGCTTAAAATGCTATAAGAGAAATATCACCATACTAAATTGCTAAATGCCCGAAGCATATTGAAAAAATATTTTCCCTTAGTAATGAATAAGCAAGATTTACTTGAATAAAATAGGGCACCGGCTGTATATATATATATAGAAAATAGTA
Organism: Gyrodactylus bullatarudis; assembly: GCA_012064415.1. Taxonomy (NCBI): domain Eukaryota; kingdom Metazoa; phylum Platyhelminthes; class Monogenea; order Gyrodactylidea; family Gyrodactylidae; genus Gyrodactylus; species Gyrodactylus bullatarudis. The sequence goes on from SSNU01000127.1 coordinate 102,174, forward strand.
AAACATTAGAAAAACATAATAAAACATGATGAAAGCATAATTATCTCATAAATTTATCAAATACTCACAATTTAAGAATGTACAAGTAAAATTCCAAAATCTGTATATAATAGTTTATATTTTTCATAAAACCGGTCAATTTTAACAAAAATTAATGAAAATAAAACTATTTTACCTGAGTTAAGTGTTCGTCGTTTGCAAATTTCAATGTCCATGCAATTCACTGTACATTGTACGACAACAAGACGACTCGAGGACAGGATTGATGAACATCTCTACAAGGGCCAAACCGCGATCAGAGAGCATCTAAAAACATGTAATGCCCAAGTTTCCCCCCAAAACTTTGAAATTATTTACAAACCATCAGGGAAAAACGGTTACATTTTGAAAGCAGCTGAAGCTTACCTTATTAACGAAAAAAAGCCAAATCTATGTGTACAAAAGAATCATGTGAAACCAATGAGCCTACCAAAACCGAGGGAGATAAAACCAGCAGGATCACAACCCCCTCCAATGAAAAGAAGACGGGAAGAGACAGAAACGAACCAACAAATTACCAAGTTCTTCGTAGCAATACAAACCCTAATTATCCTGATTCGCTAACAGAACTAAATTTTCTTTTCATTAAACGCTGACTACAATAATAATTATCACTTTCATTGTACAAAATTCTAATTACTTTATTTTTAAGGAATATTCTTCGCAAGATCACACCTTTCAATATGAGTTTGTGAATAGAGAAGGATACATACCAACCGCATTGAGTCTATTTGGGAAGCAGCCAAGAGAGACGCAGGAAATTTCCGGAATAAAAGGAAGAAATTTTTATAGGGAAGAGTATTGCACTGTAATTACAGGACAATAGTGTACATGAAATGTCAGACAGATGCCTATCATGCAATGCATTATCCCCACATAATTAAGTATAACCTCCTCCCCCCAAAACTGATGTATTCCTTGTCATATAAATAAACGGCTATAACTTTTTTAATTTTTTAGCTTCAAGAAAGATAAAAATATATTTAGAATCGCTACAAAATTTTGAATCGATTGTTGGCAAATATGTTGAGAAAATTTTAACGGAAAGGGTTCAAGAGGAGGACTTAAAGATAAAAAGGCTTATTATAAAGAGCTGAATATTTTCACAAATTAAACTCTCGTATATTCAGATTAGAAATCTTTCTAGCTTTCGGTTGATACAAAGAACATTATTCTACGAATTTTAGAACCTGAGAAAATAAAAATAATGTCAAAGTAAGTTGTAAAAACTTTCTGTTGCCATGGGGGCCACAAAACTGAATATTTAAAAAAAAAATAGCACCATTGAAATCAGCGCACAATTCTGAAATTATGTGAAAATCAGCCTGGTAAAAAATTTTGTGTCAACTAGTGTTATCAATGTTAAATTCGTGACACCTGAAAAGGGATAAGAGAAACACGATTAACTTGAAAAAATGCCTGCAAGTCACCTTTAACCTCCCCCATGATTAGAGTCATGTAATTCCGAAGTCTTGCTTTTATCTGTTGAGGATCTGTATCCACAACATCCATATGCTCTCGGAAGATCCCTCTCTTAGGGACTCCATTACTACTGAGATCGTGTTTAACCATTATAATAACACCAAGATGAAATATATAAACTCTTTATTAATCACACTATATCACACGAGGTTTTTGGAATTTGAACTGCTTCTCCCGCTCGGTCTCGAGTCTTCTTTATTACCGACTCTTTGATGTACACTTTGTTTAACTATATTAAAAAAGAATAATTATGAATATATTATTTCCAACTTCATAACAGTATTCCCCTTTTTTAAGTTGCTATTCTACTTAGGAGTAGTTTAATTATAACTATATTTTATACCTGTTAAGTCTCTTTACCATCCCACACTATTAGAACTACCTGTACTTTATATTTGGGATTTGGTTTAGGCTCTCTAGCACTTCTTCTCAAGACTTTTTCTTCTTGTACAGCTATTTCCTTATTCTCTATAGATCTTTTTTCTTTCCTCATTGGCTGTTCTTTTTCTGTAACATTTTCATTTCTTTTCTTGATTTGATTTTCCCACTTGTCTTTATTCTTTCCAAAGGATAAGTACCAAACTTTCTCCCCTTTTTTAAATTTCGTCTCTATTTGCACAGTGGATCTATTTTTGGGAGTCAATAATTCAAATTCTGTTCGGATCTTTCTTCCGAAGAACATTTCAGCAGGAGTCTTTACTTCAAATTTCACTTTTGGAGTATTTCGGAACATTTCTTAAAATACTTTTGTATTCTCTTCCATGTTTTTACAATGCATTTTCTTTAGATACGTCTGATTGGAATTGCACGGGTAAAAAAGTCTTGTTTTTTCTGCATGTTCCATTTATTGCCGTTTTTTTAATCAGTAAAAATTTTGCAAGCTCAAAGGAAGTGAAAAAGTTGTCACATGTAGGTGTTCGACCTTGATTGTAATATGGGTGAAACAATTCTTTGACTACCCGTGCTCCTTGGCCTTTATCTACTTCGTTACCTTCTTTTCCTTGGTAAATTTGAGCGTTGCATAAATAATAACTTTTGGCGTCACAGGCTGCCCAAACTTTTATTCCATACTTGGCTGATTTAGATGGCATGTAAATCTGTTCAGTGGGACAGTATGCTTTTTGGGAGTTTTGAATAAAATTTTCGAAAATAATTCTAATAGGACCCAGTTTATCACGCTGAGCTCCAGTTGGCCGATTTTCTTTATCATCGAATCTAAGAAATCTCTTGATTAGAAGAAATCTTGATAAAGTCATACACTTTGGTACACATTCATAAAAACCATCCCATAGTTCTTGTAAGTCCATGTTCTTTTGTTTATAAACACCGAATAAAAGGTTTATTCCAATCCAATTTTTTACTTCTTCTGCTTTGATATCTGAGTGATTGGAACCTTTTAGCCTCATATATTTGTTTGAATAGTTTGCTATATGTTGAATCATATTAGCATCGATGAGTAAATTGAAAAAATCTTCAGGATCAATACACGAATTGGGAAAATTTCGTCAGTCCTGGATTTGCTGTGAATATGTTACAAGCGATAGGTCTTGAGCAAAGAGCTTTTTTCGAGTAAAATATAGATCCACATTTTGAAACAAGTTGATTTGATGAAATTGGAGTGTCCTCGTCTAATTCTGGATCAGAAATTTGCTCTTCAACATGAACCCTCTACACTGCTAGCCGAAGAGAAATTTTCGGATTCATCTGATAATTCTCTATTCATAGCACGCGAGAACAGCTCTTGTACGTCTTTATTGTAGCTCATGATGTGAATAAATGAATACGATAAAAATTCCATGTATGAAATCAAAAAAAAAGACATATAAACAGGACGGGGTCGAAAAGACCCCAAATTCCGTCTGTGTTATTATTTTTTCTGAATGACTTATTTCATGTAATTATAGATCGACGACTGAAAAAAACAATCATTTTAGATAAATTGTTTGTTCTAGGATTACAGAAAAAATCATACAAAAAGAAAAAAAACAAAAAAGTTACAAAGGATTGAAATCACCTTGGGGTCAAAAAGACCCCAAATTCCATGCGAGGGTTAATATGGTTTTAAAACTATCTTCTATTATTTGAATGCTTGCTATTATCACATCCTCTTGGCATTCTTCTTTTGGAGATCAGATCTTTAATCTGTTGAACTATTACACTATGCTTTTCTTCCCACACAAATTCTTAACTCTTCTGTAAGAGCTTCGTCAATTCAGGCGTATATTTATGCAAATCTTTCATATATGGAGAATAATACGTAACCATTCCCATAAACGTCTGTAAGTCTTTAACATTCTTTGGATCTTTCATCTTTTTGAAGCTTCCAACTCTTTCTGGATCTGATCTTTTACCTTCACTCATGATGATGTTTCCCAGGAATTTGATTTTGCTTTCGAAGAATTTTGATTTTGTCAGATTTTCTTTCAAACCGTATTCTTCTAATCTTTTAAATAATTCAATTATTATCTTTCCCAGATTTTCTTCATTATCAGCGAATCCAAGGATATCGTCCATATACGATCTGACATTTTTCATGTTAGCTGTTACTTTGTCTACTATTTCTTGACAAATTGCTGGAGCTGTCTTTATGCCATAACACAATCAGTTCCATCTATATAGACCCAACTGTGTATTCATCGTCAGAATATCTCTATCTTCCTTCCGGACTGGAATCTGTAAGAAGGCTTCTTTCAAATCTACCACGAAGAAAATTACACCACCGGCCAAACTAGCGAGGACATCTTCCATATTCTTCTGTGGATATCAATAATCTTCTATTTGGTCATTGGTACCATTCGAAAGGTCTATACACATTCGAATAGTCCCATTTGGCTTCTTTACATACACCGGAGGACTTGCCCAATGTGAGAACTCATCAAATTTTTGTATGTAGCCTATGCTTTCCAATCTATTTATCTCTTCTGTGCATGCTTCAACCCTGCAATATGGAACAGATCTTCTTTGATGAAATATTGTTCTGTGATTTTGCTTTTTCCGGATGTAACACTCTATTTTGCAGAATCCTGGACTTTCATCATTCAACTTTTGAATTGTAGCCAATATGAGATTCCTATCGAATTTCACTTGAAAGATCGCTATACTACAGTTTGGACACTTTTGACCTCTTCTCATCACGTTCATACTGTATATGACGTCTGTACCGAGGATATTCTGATGTATATCAGGCGATACTAGGATTTCGAATTGCATCTTTTGATTTCCGTATTCAATTTCACAATTGATCTTTCCATACACTATCATTGGGTCATTCTTTACTGTTCTGCATCTGATCTGTGTTGGCAGTATTTTTGGTCTATAAAGCTCATGAAACATCTTTACATTGATCAAGTTTACTTTTGCTCCAGTGTCATATAAACAAGTTATCATTTTATTATTTACTATCATATCTATTAAGTCTCTACTATCATCATCGGATATAATATTGCAAATAATGAACTCACCTTTGGGTTCTTCTTTTTTGAACCAGCAAAGTTCTGCTTTGTGTCCAACTTTCCCACAATTGTTGCATTTTTTGTCCGCGTAAAAGCATCGTCCCTCAAGGATTTTTCCGCACGAACGACATTTGAACACTCTGTTCTCTGATCTTCTCCTTTTCGGCTGGACCTCTTAGTCACTTTCAATAGACACGAATTCATAGCTCCTTTTGTAGCTTGGTTTGCCATCCCCAAAGATGACATTCATTTCATCTATCAGTCTTTCTAGCGTAACTGATTTGTGGTTAAACTCCAGAGGGTCTAGCTGTCTTTCGAGTTGTTCCAATGCATCTTCATCAATCTTTTTGATGAATTCGACCTTCTTCATTTCCTCCGAAATGCCTTTCGTGGCCGTTTCGAAGATAACTCTTTTTCTTCTCCAGAATTTACAAAAATCTTGTTTAGCGTCTCCCTTGAATCTCTCTTCATTATCGTGTAGCTGTCTCGTGATGGTCCTTACCACCCTCTTACTATTTGCAGTCTTTACGGGAGCTTTCGTAACACTGTGAGAGTTCGAGGTTTCCTGGAAATCCACTTCATAGTCCAATTCTTCGAAACCCGAATTCAATTAAATCATTACTTCATTATTTCATGTACATTATTTCAGAATGCAATAAACCTAGGCATACATACTCATATATCGTACTTATTAGACCAATCAGAATACAAGGTTTTCTTCAACAGAGGTTCCAAAAAGGTATATAACAAAATGCGATTCAAAAAATAATTCATAGCATCAACGAATCGGAGCTTTTACCTGTAGTGAAAACAAAGAAAAAATTATAAATAAATCTGATTGGCTCTTTTATTGATCAGGGTTGGAGGGCATTTGCATTGTTTGTCGAGTTATCAAATTGTCATAACAGTAAGGCTTTTGAGGTAATTGCCAATATCCACCCTACGATGGGACACATTTCTCATATCATATATGATATGAAAGTATATAGGGTTAGGCATAAAATTAGAGTGTAGTAACGTATAATATATACCTTTTACAGACGAAAATAAGCCGTTACTAAAAACAAAATAAGATACACTTAGATTCAAAATGAGATTATATATGCTTGTGTACAAAAGGCATAATGTAATTACCTAGAGTTTTATGTATGTTGGTATATGCAGATGTATTATTAATGGTTTGTGAAATAATTTTAACGCATGCTATGATCAAGAAAAATCCAATTCAAAAAATACATTTTGAAATTCAAAGTGAGAAAATTTTTTTCAATTAAAACTGCTCTATTTATCAAAACTGGGACATATTTCACATTTTGGGATGTGACCTCCTGTTCTTGAGAATTCAAGAATTTCTTCCTTTCTCCTATCAAGGTAATTTTTATATGCTCCAAATTTTTCTATAGAATTTATTAGGTACGAAAATGGAGCCAGCCTTCATATTTTAATCAGTATTTGACCTTAAAAATTTAACTTTGTAATACGTAGTACTACCGTCTCATTTTGAATTTATTTAGGTCTCTTTTAAAACTTAGTTTTTCATATTTTCGTCTGTAAAAGGTATAGTCTTCTCGTTGTATTTCCCAATTATTCTTCTTTGCAAGGACCTTTAAACTTATAAACCACAAAAGACAATCTACTATGATCCAATAAGTCATTAGATTCATTTGTAAACATTTTATTTGTCTTGAAAATGTATTTGACTTTCTTATCAGGAAATGATGTTTGAAATATCTGACTGACTTTCTGTTTCAAAAATGTACTGTGATTGTCACCCATGAAAGGCACTCCCAGATAAATGGGTTGGTTATCTTCTCTCCTCATATTTTCTCATCGTCAGAATCCATATAATTAAGAATGAATTTAATGTTGAGAGATGTACGGAGAGATCGGTTTTAAGCTGAGTTACCGATGCTAAGTTCATTTCAGAGAAGAAGAAAGAGATGCCACAATTTTCACAAATAAGGGCCTTTATTTCGGGCATACTCATCAGTGTGATACATGCAATATATATAGGGTTATAACAAAATAGGAAATAAAGATTACTGGTTCTTATTTTTCAATTTTGATTGGCTCAAACCTGTTACCAGGTTGGAGCATCATAATTTGTAATCATAAGGTTGGATAGAATGTCATGTTCGTTAATTGCATTAACTAT